>DF359477.1:74299-90252 GCA_000787875.1 Solanum virginianum
TTCCATTTCGCCGGTTCCTGGGCCGGCCTACTCATGCCTATTATATTATATGTATATGTATATATTTTTCGAAGTTGGCTGGATACGGCGGGTCGGCCTTCCCCAAGGGCCGGCTTCGCTTAGTGGAGTTAGGCTGGATTGGGCTCATATCATGATGGCTTTATGCCCTTTTGGGTAACTGAGTTCAGGGACGCCGGCTCACTTACCCCACACGTTCACGTTATGTATCGGAGACATGGTCAGGTGGAATCTTCTGGAGTCATACTGTGGTAAGGCGCGAGAATAGAGGTCGCCATCGTTCCCGTCCGTTGACTCTTTCAAGTATTTTTTTGACTCTTGATTAAACTGAAACCAAAATATGACACACGTACGAACATGGAATTCAAGTGACTACAATCATTGTCTAATCTAAGCACTATATGTACTACTGCTATTTACTTTCATTTGGCTACTCTGATGAGATTATGTTCTTCCTGCTTTACATACTCGGTACGTCTTTCGTACTGACCCCCGTTCCTTCGGGGGCTGTGTTTCATGCCCGCAAGTACCGACGTATAGGATAGAGGTCCTTCAGCTTAGGATCTACAATACTACTTTGATGAGCTCCACTACTCTGGAGCCACTTTTGGTATTTCATGTTACTATCTTGATTACTTTAGATATTTTATGGTATAGGTATGATGGGTGCCCTATCCTGTCGTTTGATTTCATGTATTCTTTTTTTAGAGGTCTGTAGATACGCTGTGAGGGTGGGTCATGTCTATTGTTTTTCCCAGTATCTGTATGNCATGTATTCATGTTTATATTCTATCTGTTGGTTCGCTGGCATCTTCTGTTTCAGGTGGCTAGTTAATAAAATAGAGGAAACTCTGTCGAAAATTTTATAAAATGAATAGTAACTTTGGTTGGAATCTGGTTTGGTCATGTTGCCTGGGTGCCCCTACCGGGTATCAGTCACGGCCCATAGGTTGGGTCGTGATAGATTATGTGCCTATTTCTTGTTGGATTGCATCCTACATACTTAGTACATTCAAATGTACTAACGCATACTCTATACCTACATAATATTACCATATAGGAACTGGAGCTCCACTTGATCATCATCCTCCTTCACGTGGCTAGTAATATCTATTCAATCAATTTAGTGAGTCCTCAACTCCGAGGATGATATCTTTTGCTTATATATTATGCTAAGATTGTCTTTCCTTTATTATATGCTTTTGACTATAAGGGTGAGCCCGGTTTCTTGTCTTGGCCCCCGCTAAGTTCTATGTCTAGAGGTGTTATTGGAACCTTATGATATGCTAATGCTATAATATTAGTACTTTATGTTTCTATGGTACCAAGGATGTCCCTTAACCTCGTATTCCCTTTTTACTATCTCTTATTGTTGTTTTAATTGTTTTCGCAACCAAGGATGTATAATGATATGCTAAGAGGCTTGTTTGGGGTCTCTTTGGTTTCCCCATTCACCATGTCACATCTAGTCCCTAGGTCGGGGTCGCGACAATCCTGAGAACTACAATGATGAGCTACAGAAAGTGTTCCAATTAGTACATGTGATCGACATTGATAGGGTTGAGTTGGACGTCTATATTCTCATAGGTCTTGTTTGACTGTGGTTCGACTAGTGGAAGAAGTGTAGACGAGAGGGTGCTCCAGTTCTAACTTTAGCAGTGTTTGAAAAAGCTTTCTTGGGGTGTTTCGTCCCAAGAGAGTTGAGTGAGGCCATGGTAACAGAGTTCTTGAATCTGAAATAGGGCTCCATGACAATGAAGGAGTATGGTCTTAAGTTCATGCAGTTGTCCCACTATGCTCCTTTGATGGTTGTAGACAAGAGAAGCAGGATAGGTTTGCACATTGATAGGTTGAATAAGTGGCCAAAGAAATATGGGAGAGGAGATAAGTTGATGAGCGACATGGACATAGGCATGTTTATGATCTATGTGTAGTAAATTGATGAGGAATGACAACAAGATAGAGAGAAGATAAAAAAAAATAAGACGGCTTAAAAATCCAACCATAAGGTTGGGAAGAGAGGAAATGGGAATGGTAGCAAGTTTCAGTCCGAGCCAGAACCTTCATCTACCAGTACACCGGTACCTAAAAATTGGAACGAACAAAATTCCTAGAATTTCAAAGCTCAGGGTTTTCAATCATAGGCTATTGTGTCTCTAGGTTCACAGGGTAAGCCACCATGTGGCAAGTGTGGCAAACTACACTTGGGGAAATTTCATGAGGGAGGAGTTGCGTGTTACAAGTGTGCTCAAATGGGTCACTTTTAGAGAGATTGTCCAAAGTGAGTAGACAAGGCTCAATCTTCTATACCAATACCACCAGTTAAAGGAAATCAGAAGGGTGTTACTTTTGGTGCAAGTGGGGCTACAAACCGTTTGAATGCTATGAGTAGTTGCCAAGATTAAGAAAACTCCCTAGATGTTGTGATGGGTATGATTCGAGTCTTTACTCTTGATTATTATGTTTTGATGGATCCTAGTGCCACCTTATCATCTGTGTCTCCTTATTTGGCTAGTAGGTTTGATAAAACTCCTGAGTGTCTTCTTGAACCTTTCAATGTGTCTACTTCTGTTGGTGAGTCTATCTTAGCTTAGAGGGTTTATAGAAATTATGAAGTATCTATCTATCATAGGGATACCTTTGCAGATTTCATAGAGTTGTAGATAATTTATTTTACTGTGATCATAGGGAAAGAAAGCTAATTGAAACACCTCAAAATATGCTTCAGAAATGCCCATAATCATAATTTCTATATATCTTAAAATCTGTGAGTAATATCAAAAATCCGACTTCATATTCTTGATCGGGGGAAAAATTGAGTGGGAGATGGGTATAACATAGATTTTAGAAGACCTATAGCAAAAAAAATTCACAAATTTTTGTAAAATAGTGTGCATCCGTGACCAGGCCACGATGTGGACTAGGCGCGGATAGTGTCATTCTTTCCTCTGAGATAGGTCCGCATTACAGACCAGTACATGTTTTCCCATAATTTTTCTATGTCTGCCACCGGCATAGAGGTTGTAACTCCATGCCCACTTATGCGTGAAAACACCCATACTTAACCATTTTTCAACTCTATATCACTCATAACCCTCACAAAAACCTCTCCAAGACTTAACCAAATATCTCATTCAAATTTCATAGATTTCAAGCTAAACTTTGGAATTATAGGATTCTCTTTAAGCTTTAAGTTCTATCAAGCTCATCTCAAGAAAACCCAAGTTTGAGGTATGTGGGTTTCATCCATTGGGTCCTTTCACCCATGGAGCTCAATCTTCCTTTTCATAAAAATTACATGTTTTCAAGTTGTATTATCTATGGGTATCTCTTATCATGAATTATGAGCACGAATCATGTTGGAGTTGTATAAAATATTGATTGATTATGCATAACTATCTATTTCAAGCTTATACCATGATTTGATTATATCTATTGAGACAATGCATGTTTTGAGCTATGAAAGTATGATCTATTATGAGTTTTAATGATGTATTTCAATGTACCCTACATGAGGGTTTTACTACCTGTTGGTGAGTTGATTGATATTAAGTTTTCCCATCTTATTTCACTCTCGAATTGTATGATTTTGAACTAGTATCATGAACCTACCAAGTGTTTGATAAAATGTCAAGTCATGAATTCTCAAGTCATAGATGATCTATTTCATTATTTATTACAAGTCAAGTGACTATATGATGATTGAGGGCTTTCAAGTATGTATTGCATTCATGAAAAATATCTATGATGTTACAAGTATCAAGTTAAGCCCTATTTCAAGATTTTTACCTCTTCTGTGCCATTCATGTTAAAGCAAGGGTTCATATATAATTATGATCTACTCTCATGTTTCAAGGTAGGCTTACCATTTGAGGTCAAGCATGTTTATGTGCTACTTAAGTCATGTTCTTACAAGTTATTCATATTATGATTAAAGTATGTGAAATGCCCCAAATATGTGCTTCGAAAATGCCCATAATCATAATTTTCATATATCTCAAAATCCATGCGTGATATCAAAAATCCAACTTCATATTCTCGATCAAGGAGAAAATTGAGTAGGAAATGGGTATAACCCTAATTTTGGAGGACCTGTAGCGAAAAATAATTTTCGCTAATTTTTTATTTCTAGTGGCCATCCATACCCTGGACGCAATGCGCTAGGGGTGCAGATTAGTGTTGAAAGGTGGTTCACATCTGGTCCGCATTGCGCTAAGGGGTGGACCAGTGTATTATTTTCTTTGGCTTTTCATTCTTGTCCAAGGGCCTTGGAATCATAGCCCCATGCTCACTTATGCGTGAAAACATCCATACTTAGCCATTTTTCAACTCTATATTACTCAAAACCCTCACAAAAACCTCTGCAACACTTAACCAAATATCTTATTCAAATTTCAAGAATTGCAAGCTTAACATTCGAGGATTCTTGTCAAGCTCTAAGTTTCCTTCAAGCTTATCTCAAGAAAAACCAAGTTGGAGGTATATAGGTTTCATTCATTGGCTCCTTTCACCCATGGAGCTCAATCTTCCTTTTTATGAAAATTGCATGTTTTCAAGTTGTATTATCTATGGGTATCTCTTATTATGGTTTATGAATATAAATTATTATGGGGTTTTATGAAATGTTGATTTATTATGCATGACTATCTATTTCAAGTTTATACCATGAATTGATTAAATCTATTAAGACTATGCATGTTTTGAGCTATGAAACTATGATCTATTATGAGATTTGATGATGGATTTTAAGGTATCCTACATAAGGGTTTTGCAATATGTTGGTTGATGGATTTGAATTGAGTTTCCTCACATGATTTCATTGTTGAATTGTATGATTTTGAACTAATATCATGAATCCATGAAGTGTTTGACAAAATGTCAAGTAAAAAATTCTCAAGTTATTGATGATCTATTTCATGATTTACAAGTCAAGTGACTATATGATGATTAAGGGCTATCAAGTATGTTATGTATTCATGAAATTATCTATGATTATGCAAATAAGAAGTTAAGCCCTATTATCAAGATTTTACCTATTGTGAGTCATTCATGTTAAAGCAGGGGCTCATGTATAATTATGATTATGATATATTCTCATGTTTCAAGTTAGGTTCATCATTAGAGGTCAAGTATGTTTAAGAGCTACTCATGTCATGTTTCCATGTTTATTACAAGTTATTAAAGTTATGATTATTTCAAGTATTCTGTGGGATTAGACTTAGCACCGATGGATTGGATGTTGGCGTGGACTATTTTCAAGGGTCCATACTCCTTTCTTCAAAATATGTGCCAATATAGGATTATGTTATACCCTTGCTATACTAGTGGATCCATTTAGTGTACTTTATCATGAAATCCACCCTGAAATGGTATAGGTTCTTGTAAGGGGGGTTACTTCTTCGAAATGGGATATGCTCCCATGAAGTGAAGTATGGTTTACCTTGGCAAGTAGACCACCTCTTTATTGATGGAGGGTAATCATTGAGATTCTAAGTTATAGTTTGCTTGGTCTTATTCTTTGTCGATTGAGGTCTTTTCCCACATATATATCATGTTCTATGCAAGTTGAATGATTTATAAACATATTTTACTTCATGCATTGATCATGCATAACATATTGAGATTATAATTATCTATTCCTTATTTCTATGCATTTTGTCTATATTGGCGTATGTTTTGTTGGATTGTATCCTATATTAACCATGCATGCCATATTGAGATCCCACTTATCTATTTTCTAATACTATGGATTTTGCCTATATTGACGTTTGTCTTGTTGCATTACATCCTACATACTTAGTACATTCAAACATACTAACACATACTTTATGCCTATATGATATCACTATATAGGGGCCGGATCTCATCTTGATCATCCTCCACATGGCTAGTGAGAATATTTGAAGATACGCTTGGTGAGTCCTCAAGTTCGGCGACACTATCTACTTTCTCTTGCTATCTCTAAGACTTCTTTATGTTGAACATTTGACATTATGAGGGTGAGCCTGGAAAGTACTTGGCCCCCGCTCTATTCTAAGTTTAGAGGTGTTGTTGGAATACTATAATCTATTTATGTTATAAGCTTGACCCTTATGCTTTTATGGTATCAAAGACTTCCCTTAGTCCCTCTTCCCCTTTTTATATTATCTATTGTTGTTATGTACTTTGATTCTGCGACCAAGGATGTGTGAGTGATATACTAAGAGGATTGTTTAAGTTCCTTTAGGTTCCCATTCACCGTGTCATATCTAGGGCGTAGGCTTGGGTCATGACAAACTTTGTATCAGAGCAGAAGGTTGTTAGTGGTCCTCAAAATCCAATACACCGCATCGATTCGAGTCTTCTTCATGGTTGTGAAGCGTGCCACAACTATGAGTAAGAGGCTATGAGGCATTTTAGGAAAGGTTTCCCTTCTTCAAGATCTATGTCGTGCTATAGAAGTTGAGGTAAGGATTTTCCCTATTGAATGTTCTTTGCTATTCTAGATCATTCCGATTCCAAGAGGGAGACAAAGGAGAGCTCATACTGTCGAGAAGCAACCGGCCCCTCCCGCTCCTAAAGCTCCTCAAGGTAGAGGGGTAGGGTAAGTTGAGTTCTAAGATGCTATTGCCATGTTGGGTCATGGTATGACCAACCAAATCAACCAAGGGAGCTAAGCCCCTCATGCTCCTACTTCGGCCTCAAGGGTGAAGGACTTTACTAGGATGAATCCACCTGAGTTTCATGGGTCTAAAGTTGATAAAGATCCCCAAGAATTCATCGATGAGATGTATAAGGTGTTGTCTATTATGGGAGTCAATTCAAAGGAAAAGGCTGAGTTGGCGGCTTACCAACTCAAATTCATTGATGAGGTGTATAAGGTGTTGTCTATTATGGGGGTTAATTTGGAGGAAAAAAAGGAGTTGGAAGCCAACTAACTCAAAGGGGTGGCTTAAATTTGGTTCACTCAATGGAAGATGGAGAAGGGGAATGATGATGTTATCCCTTGGGAGGAGTTCAAAGCGGCATTTCTCAACTAGTTATTTCCTATTGAGCTAAGGGAGGTGAAGATGATGGAATTTATGAATCTTAAGCAAGGGTCTATGAGTGTGAGGTAGTATACCCTCAAGTTCAATAAGATTTTCCAAGTATGCTCCCCAATTGGATGCCAAGCCAAGATCAATGATGAACAAATTTGTGTCAGGTGTATCCAACTTAGTTAATAAGGAGTGTTGTACCGCCATGCTAGTAGGGGACATGGATTTGTCTCAACTCATGACATATGTCCAGTAACTAGAGAGGGAAAATGTAACGACCCAAGTGTAGGGCCTAGAGGTGACCGACGAATGGGGAACCTAAAGGGACCCCAAACAAGCCTCATAGCATATCATTACACATCCTTGGTCGCGAAAGCAATTAAAAGACATTTGAAGAATAGAATGAAGGGCAAAAAGGCTAAGGGAGAACTTGTCATAGAATAAGGTCAAGAGATAATAAAATCAACTCATAGCATAAATACATAGTTTGTCCAATGACACCTCTACTACATAGATAAGAGTGGGGGATGAGACATATAATCGGGCTCACCCTCATAGTCAACAAGATCAATACATCAAGGACAATAATATCTTATACATTACAAGAGTTCACAAACTAGGTCCCTAGAATGGAGGACTCACTAACTATCTTGAGAAGGTCATACTAGCCATATAGAGGAGGATGCTCAAGAGGGACTCCAGTTCCTACATGGTGATATCATGTAGGCAAGAGTATGTGTTAGTACGTTTGAATGTACTAAATATGTAGGATGCAATGGTACAAGAGATAGGCATCATAATCAAAATGCATAACAATATGCAATAGGGATAATATAACAATATTGCGTGTATCATGAATGCTTAACTAAAACATGCTTAAGTAACTCATGCTTATATAGGATAGCATATGCCTAGAAACGACCAAGCTAGATTTCCAAAGTACAAACCTCTTAGTAGGTTGGTGATGATACAACCCTATCTCAAGGCCACAAGTTCCAAGGAAAAGGGTCTTACAATTCCCCTAATAAGAGATTTGGTAGTAATAATCTGAGATTCCAAGGTGGTAATGGAGGAATGGTAAAGCCTAGATGTCCATACAAACCTCTTGATAGGTTACCAAGGTACAAACCCCTTGATAGGTTAGTGTTGATGCCACCCCATCACCCTGGTGCGAAGGTACAAACCCCTTGATAGGTTACCAAGGTACAAACCCCTTGATAGGTTACCAAGGTACAAACCCCTTGATAGGTTAGTGATGATGCCGCCCCATCACCCTGGTGCCAAGTTATAAACCCCTTATTAGGTTACCAAAGTACAAACCCCTTGACAGGTTAGAGAATGGTCACACCGTACCTCCCATGGTGATTGAAACATACCCCTCAATTGTCTATGGTCAATCCAACACTATATAGAGAGATATCATATAAATACCTTCCTTTTATCATCATCATAACATCATATACATATTCTTCTTTCATCATGATAACATCATATACATACTCTTCTTTCATCATCATAATATCATTCATAACATAAGATATACTTTAGACCTTCAACTCCTCAAGAAACCATAACCAGACATTTTTTCAAACACTTAGGGGGGGTGAGATGGTAGTATAAGACAATGCAATTTAGAGATGAAATCATGCAAGTAAATCCATTATAAAACAATCAATAAATACCATGAAACAGCCTCAAGCAATATACATCAAAATCCTTATTAAATCTTACAGTAGATCAAAGATTTATAGATCAAAACATGGCAAAACAGTCATAACTTTATATAGCTTTAACATAGTTCATAGACATCTTCATACTAGCAAACCCATTTGTAAAATAAACTTTCAATCATCAAATATTAATTAAAAGAGGGTTTAGTACTATGTGTGGAAGGAACCAATGGTTCAACACCACATACCTTAGGTCTAAAGTTGCTTGGATTTGAGACTGGGAAAAATGGAGACTTGGAAATAATCCTTAAATCCAATCTTGGGTTTTTATTGATGATATACACCGATCGTGTACTAGTCTGTCCCGCCTCACTTGGACGAAAATTAATTTTTCAGCCACATGCCTAGGTGCCATAGCCCGTACCCCTTCACATGAGCCATACAAGGCAGTCATAGCCCATGCCATAGCTTCTAATGCTACCCACGCCTAGCGAAGCCTCCTAAAACCCCTCCACGCCCCTCCTCACGACCAGTGGTGAGTCACACAACCCATGCCACTAGTATTGGACCAAGACTTAGGCTCAAGATGCCATTTTCTAGCCCCAAACATTTCCCTCAACCCGTACAAGGCCACACTGCCCGTATAGGTGCCCGAGGGGCTTTACTGCACGGGAGGGTCTCACGAAAATTGTCATAACTCCTTCATCTGACATTATAGTGAGGTAAAACCAAGTACGTTATGAAGCTAACTCAAATTTATTTCATTTGACATGTCATGGGTCACCTATTTCCAAATGTTCCAAGAGTTATACTTGTTTAAAGTTGACCCTTGTATGAACTATCACCTAAAATTCAACTCTTAGAGAAGTCTTGGACTCGTTTAGGTACTAGGAGTCTCCCATGAACCTAATGCACCCCAAACTTGACCAATAGAGGTTTGAAACATGGATACATAAGAGCATAGAGTTATGGGGTGTCACAGAAAAGCTTAAAAATGGAAGGGTTGGTGAGTCCAATAGGGCTCGATTTGAAGGTGTATTCCAAGGTTCTAAGGGTTGTTGGTTTCCTCAAGGCCACAAGTTCCAAGGAAAAGGGTCTTACAATTCCCCTAATAAGAGATTTGGTAGTCAAAGGGAAAGAGGAGGCCAAAAAGGGAGTGCACCAAGGCAAAATAGATTCTATGTTCTTCAAGGGAGACAAGCGATGAATGAGGTGCTCGATGTCATCACCAATATGTTAAAGGATTTTTAGTTTTATGTGTATGCATTGATAGATCCAGGTGCAACTCTTTCTTTTATTACTCCCTTCGTTGCCAAAAAGCTTCATGTTGGTCCCGAATTATGTGTGAATCTTATGAAGTGTCTACCCTCGTTGGTGAGTCCATTATTGCTAGAATAGTCTATAAAAATTGTCTCGTATTCATTTTGTGTAAAATCTTACCTTGTAATTTTGTTGAATTAGATATGGTGGATTTAGATGTCATTCTTGGGATGGATTGGTTGCATGCATATTATGATTCTATTGATTATAGAATCCGTAAGGTTAAATTCCAATTCCCTAATGAGCCTATTCTTGAGTGGGAAAGTCATGGTCAAGGGTAGATATATTTCTTGCCTTAAAGCCCAAAAGTTAATTTCTAAGGGTTGTCTTTATCATCTTGTGAGGGTTAGGGATGTTGAGTCCAAAGTCCTTCCTATCAAGTCTATTACAATGGTTAATGAGTTTCTTGATGTCTTTTCCGATGAACTTCCAGGTGGTCCTTCTAAAAGGTATATAGATTTTGGTATAGACCTCTTTCTCGATACTCAACTCATTTTTATTCCCTCTTACCGTATGGCCATGGCGGAGTTAAAGAAGCAATTGAGGGATTTATTGGAGAAGGGTTTTATAAGGACTAGTAAGTTACCTTGGGGTGCATTAATGTTGTTTGTCAAGAAAAAAATGGCTCTCTTAGAATGTCCATTGATTACTATTATGGTAGGCATTGTAGATCCCCGGTTGGGTAGTTTGAAATAGGGGAAATGGCTTTCCTAGGTCTAGATTTGGTCATAGAGACCTTGGAGAAGGTGAGGTTGATAAGGGAGAGATTACTTAATAGAGTCACCATAAAAAACAAGTACCCTCTACCAAGGATTGATGATCTTTTTGATCAACTTTAAGGGGCTAGTCACTTCTCTAAGATTGATCTTCGGTCTAGGTATCACCAAGTGAAAGTGTGGGAGGGTGACATTCCAAAGATGGCTTTCCGGACTATGTTTATAAGATTGATCTTCGGTCCGGGTATCACTAACTGAAAGTGACATTCCCAAGATGACTTTTAGGACTATGTATGAGCACTTTGAGTTTGTGTTTATGTCCTTTGGGTTGACTAATGCACCAGCTATATTTATGGATCTTATGAATATGGTCTTCAAACCCTACCTTGACCTGTTTATGGTGGTTTTTATTGATGATATCTTGATCTGTTCCCATAGTGAGGAGTATTATGTGGATCACTTGAGGGTGGTGTTGCAAATCTTGAGGGAGGAAAGGTTATGTTCTGCATGTGAAAAATGTGAGGTTTAGTTGAAAGAGGTCACTTTTCTAGGACATATGGGGTCATGTGATAGCATCAAGGTGGATCCTAAAAAGACGGAGGTGATTAGAAATTGGCCTAGACCTTTGACTCCATTGGACATTTGAAGTTTCTTGGGTTTGGCAGTTTATTACTTGAGGTTTGTAAATGGTTTTTCTTCTATTGCTTCTCCTATGACTAAATTGACACAAAAGAAGGCAAAATTTGTGTGGACCGATGAGTGTAAAAAGAGTTTCCAAACTTTAAAAGATAAGCTTGTCTACGCTCTTATCTTGTCTCTATCGAAAGGGTTTGTTGTATATTGTGATGCCTCAAAAATTGGTTTGGGGTATGTTTTGATGAAAAGTGGCAAGGTGATAGCATATGCCTTTAGACAACTTAAGGTGCATGGGAAAGGAATTACCCCACCCATGATCTTGAGTTTGCACCTGTGGTATTTGGTTTTACAATTTGGCGTCACTATTTGTATGGGGTTCATGTTGATATGTTTACCGACCACAAGAGTCTCCAATATATGTTCACCCAAAAAAATCTTAACTTAAGTCAAAGAAGGTGGTTAGAGCTCCTTAAAGATTATGATATGAGTATGCATTATCACCCCGATAAAGCTAATATTGTGGTCGATGCTTTAAGTAGAGTGTCTATAGGTAGTCTAGATCATGTTGATGATAATGGCAAAGAGGTCGCTAGAGAGGTTCACCAATTGGCTAGATTTGGGGTTAGGTTGTATGGGGTTAACAATGGTGGTGTAGTGGTTGTTGATGGTTCTAAACCATCCGTGATTAAAAGGTAAAGGCAAACCAAGATCTTAACCTCACCTTGCTAGAGTTGAAGGCCTTGCTGAGAGATGGTAGTATGGAGCTTTTCTCCCAAGGGGGAGATGGTGCCGTTTGGTACCAAGGTAGATTGAGTGTGCCAAATATAGATGATTTGAAAGGATTGATCTTAAAGGAGGCCCATAATTCAACCTATTCCATTCACCCGGGTTATACAAAGATGTATAGAGACTTGTGGGAAGTGTTTTGGTGGGGTAGTATGAAGAGAGACATTGCCAAGTTCATATCCTGATGTCACAATTGCCAACAAGTAAAATCCGAACATCAAAGGCCGGGTGGCCTAGCCTAAGACATAGAGATTCCCACTTGGAAGTGGGAAGAGATCAATATGGATTTTGTGGTTGGGTTGCCTAAGACTAGGAAATATTTTGACTCTATTTGGGTTGTGGATAGAATGAAAAATTCGGCTCACTTCCTATCGGTGTGAACTACTTATGGTGCTAAAGATTATGCCAAGGTGTATATCCATGAGTTGGTTAGATTATATGGGGTGCCCTTGTCTATCATATTGGGTTGTGGTACTCAATTCACTTATCCCTTTTGGAGGTCCTTCCAAAGAGGTCTTGGTATCAAGGTTAAGCTTAGCACGGCCTTCCATCCTCAAACGGATGGTCAAGCCAAGAGGACTATCCAAACCCTTGAGGATATGATTAGAGCTTGTGTTTTGGAGTTTAAGGGCAGTTGGGATAAACATCTTCCACTCATTGAGTTTGCTTACAACAATAGCTACCACTCAAGCATTGGTATGACCCTATTTGAAGCTTTTTATGGTAGGCATTGTAGATCCCCGGTTGGGTAGTTTGAAATAGGGGAAATGGCTTTCCTAGGTCTAGATTTGGTCATAGAGACATCTGGTCTTCCATGTGTCTATGTTGAGAAAGTGTGTGGGTGACCCAAGTGATATAGTGCCCTTGGATGTTGTGGGTGTTGTTGTCATGACACAAACTAGCGCCTAGAAGTGACACAGCGAATGGAGAACCCGAAGGGACCCCAAACAAGCCTCTTAGCATATCATTACACATCCTTGGTAGCGGAAGCAATTAAACAACAATAAGAGGACATAATATAAAGATAAAGGGGTAAGAGTACCATTTCTTATCCCATTTCCCACTTAATTTTGCCCCCTAACACCTCTAAACATAGAACATAGTTGGGGCCAAGACAAGCAACCAAGCTCACCCTCATAATAATGACAATAGGTAATCTAAATATACAAGATATAATCTAAACATAAGCAACAGGGGAGATAGATATTGTCCTTGGACATGAGCATTCACCCAAAAGCAACTTGAACAATCTGTCTAGCCACATTGAGGAGAATTAATAGGAGCCCCAGTTCCTACATGGTGATATCATATAGGCATAGAGTATGCGTTAGTAAATTTAAATGTGCCAAGTATGTAGGATATGCAACAATAGATAATCAACATAGTAAAAATGCATAATTAAGCAATAGATGATCATATAACAATATAACATGCATGAATGATACTTGAAATAAACATGCTAATATATGGAACATATTATATATTGGGAATAGACCATCATTGTAGACCAAGCAACTTAGTACTTGAAATCTAAGGTAGACCACTCCTTAGAAGTGATTGAGTTACAAACCCCTCAATTGGTTGATGGCTTACTAGCCCCATCCAAGGTGATTGAGGTACCAATCCCTCAATTGGTTGATGGCTTACCACCCCCATCCGAGATGATTGAGGTACCAACCCCTTAATTAGTTGATGGCTTACCACCCTAATCTAGGATATTGAGGCATCACCCCTTAATTGGCTATGGTCAACTCACAACACAATAGATACTTCTCATGGAATCAACACATACATATCACCCTTTCACCATAATAAAGTCACTTAACTCATATGCCAAACATTAGGCCTTAAACAACTCAAGATACATTAACCAGACATTTATCAAACACTTGGTGGGCACATATGAGGACGAGTTTATAAATTACATAGCTTGAATCATGTATAGCCTCAATAGACAAAGCACACTTCATAGTATAAGCTCAAAATAGGTATTTATGCATAATCAAAAATTTTTGACAAAACTCCAACATATTTCATGCTCATATTTCATAATAATAGATACCGATAACAAATACAACTTGAAATCATGCAATTTTCATAAAAAGGAAGATTGGGCTTCATGGGTGAAAGGAACTCATGAATGAAATCCACATACCTTAGAACTTGAATTTCTTGAAATTGAGTTGCGAAAGACTTGAATCTTGGAATAGGGTCTTGAAATCCACAACTTGTTCTTGAATTTCCTTGAATTCTTATTGGGGTTTGGTAGAGGCTTGTTGCAGAATTTTAGAGTGTATTCCAATTGGGAGGAGTGAATTTGATCTTTAGGAAAGGGGTTTAGGTCTTTAGGAAGTATTAAGATAGAATCGAGGCTCTTGGGAGAATTTGAGAGTGTATTCCAATTAAGAGGAGTGAATTTGATCTTTAGGAGTAGGATTTAGGTCTTTAGGAAGTGTTAAGATAGCATAGAAATCCCCGAAAGACCAATAGAAATAACTAAATTTACGAAATGCCATTAATGAAATGGAATTTGGCAAAAACACGTATATATCCCTGCACAGATGAGTTCTATGAAAATGGGAATAACTTCTTCATCTAAACTTTAAATAAGGTGAAACAAAGTGTGTTGGAAAGATAATTCAAAGAGCTTTAGTTTGGTAGATCGTGGGCCACCCAGTTCTTTGTGTTCTAAGCCATATGCCCTTTAAAGTTGACCCTCCTACCAGTACTTGTGCAAAACTTTAGCCAACGAAAATTCCTTTGAACTTGGGTTGATGTAGGGGACCCACAATAGTCTTTAATGACATGAATAAGCTTGACTTAGATTTGAATAAGGTCTTGAAGGTTGAATGAATTTCTTGAGATCTGGAATGTGTTTCGGACACTTGAATTTGGATGAAATATTTGTCTAAGTGTTAGAGAGGGTTTTGGGGAATGTCTTGAATGATATGGGATTGATAATAACTAAGTAAAAGGTCTAGCCCCAAGACCCAAAGGCCTTTGATAGAAACAAGAAAAACTCGGCAAAATTAACACAGAGGGGCGCTCCTAGCGCGTTGCACCTGGGGCGCGAAATCTTCTCTAGAAATTGCCACTTTGGATTTTTGAGTTTGGATAAGGTTGCTCTAATATTGGGGTTAGACCCATTTCCCACTTAATTTTGCCCCCTGAACAAGAATATGAAGTTGGATTTTAGATATTACGCATGGATTTTGAGGTATATAGAAATTACGATTATAGGCATTTCCAAAGCACATTTTCGAGAACTTTTTGGGGTCGTTTCAGTATCTTTCCCTTAGGAACATTCATCCCCAAATGTCAAAAAAATGTATATAAGAGCAGTAAGCAAAATAATTTCAGCCCACAAAAGAATGCAACAATGCACTTAAACATCACTTCAAAAATCTCAAGATAAGTATCAAAATCACCATGAACTTATCAATTTAAACATGAATGCATGCAAAAGACATAAGGGCTGAAACTTAAGACTTGGAATCATGAAAGAAAAGGACTTGACATGTAAGTACAAGCTTGAATAGAATGAAATAGGAACTGATATTGCTTTTCTATGCCCACTTTGGCTTCCCAAGAGAGACTATCGACTTGACGATTCCTCCAAAGGGTCTTGATGAATACTACATCCTTATTAATCAACTTTTTCCATCCATCCAGCAAATATCTCCACCAGGATCTTTTCCTAAGCCAACTTATCATCAACAACACCTACAACCTCAAAGAGTTCTAAAACTAGAGTCACCACCACATCCCCTCAATCTAGAAGCAAGAAGATT
>DF359476.1:0-11495 GCA_000787875.1 Solanum virginianum
AAGGACAAGATATGGTGCTATTTATTTCATCACTTTTATTGATGATTTTACTCAATTTGGTTACGTGTACTTGATTTCTCACAAATCTGAAGCTTTGGGTTGCTTCATTAAGTTTATGAACTTAGTTGAGAATCAATTGGACAGAAAAATAAAAGCTCTAAGAATAGATCGAGGAAGAGAGTATTTGTCTGATGAGTTCAAACAACTATGTGATGAAAAAGGAATTCAAAGGCAATTAACTACTCCTTATACTCCACAACAAAATGGTGTTGCGGAACGACGAAATAGAACCTTTTTAGAAATGGTTAGGTCAATGATGGCACAAGCAAAATTGTCAATCACCTATTTGGGTGATGCTTTGCTCACTGCTGCTTTTGTACTTAATTGTGTCCCTTCAAAATTAGTTATGACTATGCCATATGAGTTCTGGACTAAACGTAAGCCCGATTTAAGTTTTTTAAAGCCTTGGGGTTTTGCTACTTTTATTAATAATCTTTCTTCCCAATATAAAAAATTAGGTACAAGGGGAAGAAAACGTATCTTCATAATATACTTTGAACAATTTAAGGATTATGTGTTCATAGGGGAACAAAATAGTGACACTGTAATTGAAATTGAATCGCGTGATGTCATATTCATGGAGAATGATTTTCCTAAGCAGGGAGACATAGGTCATGACTTATCTCTTTATAAAACTATGGACCAGACTATTTCTGCTGTCGAAGATCAAATGAATTTGAGTAGGAGTCATTTTAATGATAATGGATTAGTTCCTATTTTCACAAATACACCACGTGCATCAAATCCTAATGATATTGCTGGTTCAAGTAAGAGTAACTTACCAATTAATAAATTAATTTTTTAATATCAACCTCGACGAACAAGTCATCCATAAATTTCTCGTAGTTGATTTGAGGTCGAATGAGAAGCATTTATAGTTACTCCTGATGATGAAGTGCCAAGAAATATAAATGAGACTCTTACATGTCCTGCTAAAGAAAAATGGCTAAAAGCAATGGAGAAGGAAATGAAGTCAATGAAATCTAACCAAGTGTGGAAATTGGTTGATATATCTGTAGGCCGAGAAGCTATTGGAAACAAATTGGTTCTCAAAATCAAGCATAAGGTGGATTGGTAGTATTGAAAGATTCAAAGCTTGCCTAGTTGCTAAGGGGTACACACAACAGAAAGGAATTAATTATGAAGAAATGTTTTCACCTATTATACGATTTACTTCAATAAGGTTAATTTTGTCTATAGTAGCTACATTAGATCTTGAATTACATCAAATAGATGTGAAAACTGCATTTCTCAATGGAGAACTAGAAGAAGAAATCTACATAGAACAACCTATAGGTTTCATGAAAAAGGTGAAGAAAATAAAGTATGTGGACTTCAAAGGTCGATTTATGGCCTTAAACAATCTTCTAGACAGTGGTACTTACATTTTCATGATGAGATCATATCATATGGATTTGCTATGATTCATGAAGACCATTGAGTGTATATCAAGAGATTCAAAGATAAGTTTACGATCTTATCATTGTATGTAAACGACATACTAATAGCTGCAAGTGACATTGATCTTATAAAAGAAATAAAAGAGTGACTATCATCTATTTTTGAGATGACAGATATGGGTGAAGCATCATACATTCTTGGAGTTAAGATTTCAAGAGACCATTCAAAAAGATTATTATCTCTTTCACAAGAACCTTATATTAAGAAAGTTCTTGAATGCTTTAATATGCAATATTGTAAACCCATAAACACTCCAGTTTCTAAAAGTGAAGCTTTGAACCGAATGATGTGTCCTAAGGCTCCACATGAAAAGGAACAAATGAGAAAAGTTCCTTATGCTAATGCAGCCGGAAGCCTAATGTATGCTATGATGTGTAGTAGACCAGATATTTGTTATGTTGTTGGATTAGTTAGCAGATATCAATTCGATTTAGGACCACAACATTGGAAAGCAGTTAAAAGGATATTAAGATATCTTAGAGGCATAATCGACTATTCCTTGTGTTATCAAGGAAAGGATCTGCAACTCAAAGGCTACAGAGATGCTGATTAGGGAGGAGATTTAGATGAGAGAAAATCCACCTCTAGATATGCATTTTTGCTTAATAATGGCGCTATATCATGGAGTAGCAAGAAAAAATCATGCATAGCCTTGTTCACTATGGAAGTTGAGTTTGTTGCGCTTTCATCTACTGTGCAAGAAACTGTTTGGCTTAAGCATTTTCTGGTTCACTTGGGTATATATAACAATATTATTGAGCCTGTCGCAATTAATTATGATAGTCAGGCTGCAATAGCATACACAAAAGATCTAAAGTACCATGGAAAGACAAAGCATATTGATATAAAGTATAATTTTGTAAGAGATATCGTAGCACAAAAGGAAGTGAACATAAAATACATATCTACATATCAAATGATAATAGTTCTCTTAATGAAATCCATAGCATATGATGCCCATGAAAGACATGTGAAGTCATTAGGTTATGTAGATGCTGATGTATTTGTCACGACCTAACCTATGGGCCGTGACTAGTACCCAACTGGGCACTCCGACACAACCGCTAAGCCAGAATCTAATTATAATAACTAACTCATTTACAGAAACTTCGGCAGAGTTTCCTTTGCTTTATTAACTAACCAAACCCTGTATACAGACAATCCCAGCAAATGATATATACACACATATATATATGCGGGCCGACAAGGTCACTGTCGTGGCTAAACCGCCCAACATACATAACATACAAACATAATATACAAACTAACATATCCTACACTCACAGGAGTCTACAGATCTCTATACAAACAAGCTGGATCATAGGACGGGACAGGGCCCCATCGTACCCTCAAATGAGCATAATACAAAATAAAGAAGTATCATGTATACTAAAATAGTTGCTCCGAAGCAAAGGAGCTCTTCAGAAGGCAGACAGGGATCCTAAGCTGGTGGCCTGCTACTCTGTGCATCTGTACCTGCGGACATGAAACGCAGCCCCCGAAGAAAGGGGGTCAGTACGAAATACGTACTGAATATGTAAAGCAGAGAGCACAAGAATAAATAAGAGTAATAGACCAACAGAGGTATAGAAGTCAAACTTATAAGCAAACATTAGAAAATACTTCCTTTTGGTTTTCAAAATATCAAACGGATGCCTAACGTATAGGAACGATGACGACCTCCAAACTCACGCCATACCACAGCATCACACCAGAAATTTCAAATCTTCGAAAATCTCTGACACAAATCACAAATGTGGGATAAGTGAGCCGGTATCCCTGAACTCACAAATCCTATAGTAAATATGGCATGATGCCACCAAACCAAAGGCCCAATCTCACCATATCACCAAACTAAGCAAAGTCGACCCTTGGGCCTAGTCGACCCCATCATATCTAGCCAAATTCAGAATATATAGATATATAGTATAATACGCACAATAACAATCAGCCCGAAAACCGATGAAACGAGGTTATAATAGGCACGAATAGAGTTGTGAGAAGTCATATGCACCAAATCATTATCAAAAATCTCAAAGTAGTAGTAAAATGTTCATATCCAAAAATAATGTATTATTTATCCTAAGTTCTTTTATATCCAAGACAAATAGGGATCTCATTCATAGTGCTAGGAACATATATTGTTTCAAACTTTTCACACTTTTCATACTTTCACAACTTATGACCTTTAAGCTCATAAGAGTCAAGATAGAACTAATTTCTTTAAACCAAATAACAAGAAGGAGCATATGAATTAATTAAGCTTGAATTTCAAAGGAAGGGGAAACCTTTCAAACTTATAGCACTAATTACTTGCAACTAAATCATGCCATAGAAACAAAGTGCTTTACTTACCTCTCTTTCTTCGTCTAACTATCTCAATCGTCAAGCCAATCTGATTTACTCTTCTGAACGTCCAATGTCTATAACAATCATAATAACGCTCACAATTAGCTAAAATTCTTTACGGATCTTAAATCCCAAGTTGCCCCAAATTTATAAAAATTTCGCTAGCATCTCCCCTAAAACTAGACCACCCCGAGAACCCATCTCGGTCTCAATTCATCATCAACAACAATAATAACAACTCAATAATACCAACAGTCCCTTTTTAGTACCCTTGCCACACCAAAATCCATTTAGATAACCTCACTTTATTAAAACTACAAAAACTGGACAATAACTATGTTTCCATATACACACTGTTCAAGTCCTCACTTACCTTCCAAGTATCATATTTTACCATACAAACGCCAAACATATACTTACAATGCAACAACGCAACACTTAAATACTTACATATGCTCTAATTCGAACTATCCCTCATATATACATACAAACAATTGAAACAGGGTAGCATACCAGTTTAATACATATATATATATACAAATAATTTTTAATACTTCTTTCATCCTATAAGAATTATTTTGTTAACCAGACGTAGAACACACAGTCACATTAGTAACACCAGGCATAACTCCTAACAGTCCTGAGGCACTGATATTTTGAGCTACGCTTGTTTACTTTCATCATTAATTAATCACCATGGAGTAGGCTACATTAACATAGGCTAAGGGATTCATTAATAAGATCTGAGTTCTTACCTGTAATTCAGACCCATGGAATTGATAAAGTTTGTCTTCGCAAATATACTACAAAATTCTTGTACCTATCACAATTACATGCAGGGAATAGGACCATAGATTCAAATTCATCCCACAAATCCTTTAACTTAATGAAATAGACTGATAGAGATTGAGCCCTTTGAGAAATGATAGCTATTTCTTTATGCAGATTAAAAACCCTAGAATCATCCACCTTATCAAATCTTTCTTTCAAATCCTGCCACATTCCTTTAAGTAGTTGAGGTAAGCCCCACCCCACCTAGTAAACTACTTGAGACAGACTTCATAATCCATGATAGGACTATAGCAGTTCAACAGGGAAACTTTCTTTTTCTAAGATCCATTCACAAATCCAAATTTATTTCATCCTAAACAGTGTTATACTAACAGATTTGCTCCATACAATATCGTTTTCACTATGTTTCAACTGAAATGAGATGATAGTTATACCTGAAATACCAGAATTTCACAGTTAAAGAGGATGATTGCTGTACAGAAGAGCTTGCAAGCCTTGAAACAGGGGTGGAATTCCTGTTGCAACAGTGGTAGAGTTTGATGGAGTTGCAGTAGCAGTGGTTGCACTCTTGTTGGTGGTTGGCTCAATTCCATTCACATTAGCTATTAAAAACAGATTTCTTAGAGATTAGACCTCACTGAATTGTTTGACAAGAGCAGAGATTATAAAGTGATGAACCATTTGGTATTTCCAGCCCATTAAGAACTTCAAATCGTTAATATTGAATTTTGAAGAGTTTTCTCGACAAACCAACGCTTCCACGCTACTTGGGGGACCTAATAAACTAGGCTTGTAGTTTTAAATTACCTATAAAATCGAAACCACAACTCTTGGGGTTGCTACTGTAGTAACCCGAGACCTCTCTTTGGAAGGGGTTCTTGAAATGTTTTCTTTTGTCTAAGTTTTGGAAGTGAAGGAAAGAGATAAGGGCTTACATGCTTATATTTCCAACCTTGGCCCCACTTGTCCAAATGCACCAATCCTAAATTGACAAAATTTTATGGTTCTAGATTCTTTTTTTTTTGGTGCTTTAAAGCAAAACATTTTGTGAAAGAAAATTACATGTTGGTCTTGTATAGGTACATGTGTAGAGATATATATAAGTTTATGCACACCTCTTTGAAATATTACAACTTGACCCCAGACTTTTCGATAACGTCTCTTTGGTCCTAAATTCTCCACTAATGATACTTGAGTCCCAAATTGCCGTATCCTTTCCCCCTTAGAACATTCGTGCTCGAATGTTAAACTGACCGTACGAACCATAAGTACAATTTGGGGGAAGAAAAGTTCTCCTCCATCTAGAATTAATCAACCCTGTTTTGTCCACCACCTCTTTAAGCTCATGTTGCATTGTTGATCTCCTAGAATTGCACTCCCTCACTTCTACCTGGACTGCTTAAAGCTCATGTTTCATGAGAACAACCTTTCGCAAGTGTGATCAACTCACCTCAGTTATCACCCCATTTTAGATAAGGAAAAATAGTCATAAGAAGAGGCATAATGTCTTTTAGAATCATAAATTTTACCCTTGCACTAATAGATCTTTTACCTCCATATATTGCAGTATATTTGTTCTTCCATGACTTCCAGCACATAAAATTTAGCATGGATTAAATCAATAGTTTTGAACCTCATTCTTTCGCTTCCTGTTCCATTAGAACTTCAACAAACTATGTAAAGAAATGGAACTGTAGTTAATGCCAACTGAATTAGAGAAGTGTTGGCATATATGACTGGCAAGATTTCTGGAAACAAAGGTATGTTGGATAATATCCAAACAAGGCCTAATGCAATAGGAATACTTAGTAGGTACCACCCCCAACATCAACAATTTCGTCACTGATAGGTTATGTCAACCTTAATACCCTCCAAATCACAAAAGAAAATTTTAAAAAGAACATACCTATTCCAGATGTACACACTGCTTCATTAGGAACACTAGGGTCATACTTTATTTTGACTTGTAATATCTAGGGGATCTACATTACAGGAGCAACTCATCATATAACCTCATGCAAGAAACTATTACATGATTTGAAAAGGCTAGAAAGGTCCTATACAGTACAAGTACCAACAGGAAAACAACTAGAATAATGAATATTTGTAGTTCTATTGGTTTGGTAGATCAAACATTAACTAATGTCCTATATGTCCCAAATTTCAAGTTCAACTTACTGTCAAAGGCTAAGCTCACTAAGGACTTATCTTGCAGTTTTTTTTAATTTAGTGTATTGCAGGGTCTTTAGAGAGGCAGGATGATTAGGATTGGTAAAAAAGATAGTGGCTTGTATTTGTTGAAAGATGAATTGATTGCAGTAGTTGGAGCAACAATAAAAGCTGTCAACCCAACTGATTTGTGGCACCTTAGGCCTAGACACCCTTCTCTTAAAGACATGCACCACATTACAACTCTCAGGGATCACATAGATGTTAAGCAACACAATTGCTGCTAGACTTGCCCTATTGCTAAACAAAGTAGATCAGCCCTTCCTGGTAGCCAAAGCAAATCATGTCATTGTTTTAGCTTACACATGTAGATCTATGGGGTCCCTACAAGACCCCCACTTATGATAAAAGACAATACTATGTTACAGTAGTTTATAATTTTAGCAGATTTCCTTGGGTTTGTCTCATTCAATGTAAAATTGAGGTCTATCCATTCTTAAAGAATTTCCTAAGTATGGTGAATACACAGTTTGGTGTCAAAGGACAAATAAGGGCAATACTTTGTTCTCATCAATTGGCATTGTACACCAAAGCTCATGTGCTTATGGTCCACAACAAAATGAAGTTGTAGAAAGAGAACATAGATATATAATGGATATTGCTAGGGCATTAAGATTTCAAAGTGGAGTCTCTATTAGGTATTAGGAACATTGTTTCACAACAACTATATTCTTGATCAGTAAAGTACCTGAGGGTGTACTGCAATGCAAATCTCTTTATGAGGTGCTATATGGAAGGGAGCCTGATCTGAGTCACTTGAGAGCCTTTAGATTTTTTTTTCTTGATTTGTTTCTATTTTGCCTAGGATGGATAATATAGAGATTGAAGCTACAGGCAACCATATACTAGATCATGAGAAGACTTTGAAACTATTGATAACACAAATCATCTTGAGGTTCCTACAACTACTGAGGCTGTTGAGGAGGCAAGCCAGGGGGTCAAAATGGGTATACAAGGTGCACACAAAGCTAACGGTGAAATAGAGAGATGCAAAGCAAGGCTAGTTACTAAGGGCTACGACTAATAAGAAAGGCTGGTTGCTAGGTAGCCTACATTCTTGATCACTGGGAGGACTTTTATTGCAGTTGCAGCATCACATAATTGGCCTTTAAATAGGCCTCTAGGAAGTGGAATCTAAAACTGACTGAGGCCTTCATAGAGGCAGGATACGCACAAAGTCCATATGATCACTCAATATTCACTAAGAAGAGTGGCATTGACATAGTAGTGGTTTTAATCTATGTGGATGATATACTCATCATTGGTAATAGCAGCAGAGTGATGCAGGACAGAAAAGATGCACTGCACAATAACTTTAGTATGAAGGGTCTTAGTAATCTTAAATACTTTTTGGGAATTGAAGTGTTGAGGTCTAAGTTTAGCATTCTACTTAATCAGAGGAAATATGCTTTGGAGTTAATTTCTTAATGTGGCCGTGGTGGTGCAAGGCCAGCTGTTGCTCCTTTGGAGCCTAATAAAAAGTTTACAATAGTCATATGACCCTTTGTTCACAGATATGGTAGCCTACCAAAGACTTATTGGGAAGCAGCCTTAAGACTAGTCAGGTACTGAAGTAACCACTTCAACTTCGTATAATAGCCTGAGACAGAATCAATTCCTTACTATAGTAAAATATTTTCTTTAAGTAAACTAAATGTCCTAGATCTATCAACTCCATCAAATCTTTATTTTAGATCATCCCTCATATGCTTTGCACAAGTAGCAGATGCTACTCTTGGACAGAGAATTTAGAATCCATGAAAGGACTATCTACTAACTCTTTCCCATTGATTCCATAGTTCAACATTCACACTAACTTTGGTACAGGTTCTATCAATAAGACCAATCTTATTCCTTTCCTAACAAATCCAGTTTCATGGACCTACTCCACAAACCAAAACTTTCAATTCCAAAAAGTTGAAATGAAATCAGATTGACTCCACTGACATCAGCAAGACTCAAAAATAAGAAATGGCTATAATCAACTGACTCATAGACAGACCAAGTGTGAAATTTTATATTACCAAGATTTTTTCACCATTTCTGGACTCAGTTGCATGGCCTCCACATTATAAACACCTATCCCTAAACCATATCCAGTAGCAAGTCCCTTCTTTGCACCTGTAATCTGCAACATCTGTGGATACTCCGGGGACGAACCACTCTGATACCACTTCTATCACGACCCAACCTATGGGCTGTGACTAGTACTCGACTGGGCACTCAGACATAACCGCTAAGCCAGAATCTAAGTATAATAACTAACTCATTTACAGAAATTTCGGCAGAGTTTCCTTTGCTTTATTAACTAACCAAACCCTGCATACAGACAATCCCAGCAAACGATACACACACACATACATACACACACATATATATATATATATACGGACCGACAAGGTCACCACCGTGGCTAAACCGCCCAATATACATAACATACAAACATAATATATAAACTAACATGTTCCATACTCATAGGAGTCCACAGATCTATATACAAATAGAATGGATCATAGGATGGGACAGGGCCCCGTCGTACCCTCAAATGAGCATAATACAAAATAAAGAAGTATCATGTATACCAAAATAGTTACCCTGAAGCAAAGGAGCTCTTCAGAAGGTAGACAAGGATCCTAAACTGGTGGCCCGCTACTCTGTGCGTCTGTACCTGCGGGCATGAAATGCAGCCCCCGAAGGAAGGGGGTCAGTACGAAATACGTACCGAATATGTAAAGCAGAGAGCACAAGAATAAATAAGAGTAATAGACCAACAGAGGTATAGAAATCAAACTCATATGCAAACATCAGAAAATACTTCCTTTTGGTTTTCAAAATATCAAATGGATGCCTAACGTACAGGAACGATGGCGACCTCCAAACTCGCGCCATACCACCGCATCACACCAGAAAGTTTAAATCTCCAAAAATCTCTGACACAAATCAAAAATGTGGAATAAGTGAGTCGGCGTCCCTGAACTCACAAATCCTATAGAAAATGTGGCATGAAGCCACCAAACCAAAGGCTCAATCTCACCATATCACCAAACTAAGCGACTTTCAAAATTTATCAAGTTTCCCTTATTCCCGCAAACTTACTATATTTTAAGGACATAGGAAGTAAAAATTAAACGGATTACTTTAGGAATAAAAATCTTTCAAAATTAATTTACAATGTGACATGCTTCTTTCCAACTTGTGAATTTCAAGAATGCGAGAGTCAAGTTAAGACATATTTGCTAAAGTATATCAAAGACAAATAGGGATCTCATTCATAGTGCTAGGAACATATATTGTTTCAAACTTTTCACACTTTTCATACTTTCACAACTTATGACCTTTAAGCTCATAAGAGTCAAGATAGAACTAATTTCTTTAAACCAAATAACAAGAAGGAGCATATGAATTAATTAAGCTTGAATTTCAAAGAAAGGGGAAACCTTTCAAACTTATAGCACTAGTTACTTGCAACTAAATCATGCCATAGAAACAAAGTTCTTTACATACCTCTCTTTCTTAACTATCCCAATTGTCAAGCCAATCCGATTTACTCTTTCGAACGTTCAATGTTTACAACAATCATAATAATGCTCACAATTATCTAAAATTCTTTACGGGTCTTAAATCCCAAGTTGCCCCAAATTTATAAAAATTTCACCAGTATCTCCCCTAAAACTAGACCACCCCGAGAACCCATCTCGGCCTCAATTTATCATCATCAACAACAACAACAACTCAACAACACTAACAGTCCCTTTTTAGTACCCTTGCCACACCAAAATCCATTTAGATAACCTCACTTTATTAAAACTACAAAAACTGGACAGCAGCTATGTTTTCATATACACACTGTTCAAGCCCTCACTTACCTTCCAAGTATCATATTTTACCATACAAATGCCAAACATATACTTACAATGCAACATTTAAATACTTACATAGGCTCTAATTCGAACCATCCCTCATATATACATACAAACAATTGAAACAGGGCAGCATACCATTTTAATACATACTTACCATATTCAAACACTCCTATATACTCCAAAAATCATATTACATCATTCAAATGCCAAGCGCCAACTTCCAACATTAAAACACAATATTCCATTACATATAAGTATCTAAATTTGACCAACACCTCAAGAATATATATACAAACAATTTCCAATACTTTTTTCATCCCATAAGAATCATTTTTATATCAATTAAACACAAGTACAAGATTTTAAGACAAAACAACTTCATAAACCCATAATCCCCAAATTCGAACTCCCCCTTCAACACTCACAATTAACTTAAACAAGCATTCCCTCATAGTTTTCTTGTAATATAACATTCACCAACACCCATACAAGCTTTAAATTTAACTCAAATGAAAAGAAAAATCAACATACCTTGTCAACCCTTTAAGAACTTCAAATCATCAATACCGAATTTTGCAGTATTTTCTCGACAAACCAACGCTTCCACGCTACTTGTGGGACCCAATATGCTAGGCTTGTAGCATCAAAATAACAAGAAAATTGAAAGACATAATTTTTGTGTCTTGTACTGTAGCAACCCGAGAGTTGCATACAGTCAAGGTTCTTGGCTTTGTTTTTGAT
>DF359476.1:11538-42362 GCA_000787875.1 Solanum virginianum
TAATACAATATAGTTTTCGCTATGTTTCAACTGAAATGAGATGATAGTTATACCTGAAATATCAGAATTTCACAGTTAAAGAGGATGATTGTTGTACAGAGGAGCTTGCAAGCCTTGAAACAGGGGTGGAATTCCTGTTGCAACAGTGGTAGAGTTTGATGGAGTTGCAGTAGCAGTGGTTGCACTCTTGTTGGTGGTTGGCTCAATTCCATTCACATTAGCCATTACAAATAGATTTCTTAGAGATTAGAACTCACTGAATTGTTTGACAAGAGTAGAGATTATAAAGTGATGAACCATTTGGTATTTCCAACCCCTTAAGAACTTCAAATTGTCAATACTGAATTTCAAAGTGTTTTCTCGACAAACCAATGCTTTCACGCTACTTCGGGGACCCAATATACTAGGCTTATGAATTTTGAAGTGTTTTTTCGACAAACCAATGCTTCCACGCTACTTGGGGGACCCAATAAACTAGGCTTGTAGCATTAAATTACCTGTAGAATCAAAACCACAACTCTTGGGGTTGCTACTATAGCAACCCGAGAGCTCTCTTTGGAAGGGGTTCTTGAAATGTTTTCTTTTGTCTAAGTGTTGGAAGTGAAGGAAAGAGATAAGGGCTTACATACTTATAATTCCAACCTTGGCCCCACTTGTCCACATGCACCAGTCCTAAATTGACAAAATTTTATGGTTCTAGATTCTTCTTCTTTTTGTTTGTTTGTTTTGGTGCTTTAAAGCAAAACATTTTGTGAAAGAAAATTACATGTTGGTCTTGAATAGGTACATGTGTAAAGATATATATAAGTTTATGCACACCTCTTTGAAATATTACAACTTGACCCCAGACTTTTCGATAACGTCTCTTTGGTCCTAAATTCTCCACTAATGATACTTGAGTCCCAAATTGCCGTAATTGCTCTAATGCTCAAAATACGGGTTCTAACAGTATTTTCATTTTTATTTTCCCAGACGTGTTCATGTGAATTCACATTATTGAAGTTAATATTGTTTGAATACTTAATTTTTCATTCTTGTTGGTTCATATACATATGTTATTTTTATGTCGTGTTCATAAAATTGTAAGGAGAGAAAATATGTTGAACAAACAAAAAGATTGACCTATTCACACAGGCAATCGCCTTTATTGTCTAACTGACAATTAGAGATGAGATAGTTATAAACTAATTATTGTCAGAAATTGATGATAATAGAGAGCTGAAAGTTTATAAACAAAATGTCGTATGTTAGTTTGTATTTAATCATGTGTGATTGAAGTGAGTTAGTTTATTTTTAATGCCAGATAACAGTTTTGTAGAATAAATAAATGAGTAGATTTATGAACTCAAAGTTAGACAAGAGTTATCTTTATTATTATCTGCACAATATTTTTATTAATAAAGGACATACACTCCATGGGAAAGGAGTCAATACAGTGATACATGCTTCATACCATGTATGCATAAAGTGACCCACAAGGGCGATACAAGTTTAGTCTCTACTTGCTATCGTGTGAACCCCTAAAAATTATAAGTAATTTTCATATTCTACCCTTATGACTTAAATCAGTTTCTTGAGATTCAATTTGGTGTTTGCTATCTTAGTTTGTTGCCAAGAGATCATGGTTGATTCAGTCTGGCAGAACATTTCTACAAAAATATATCACGTTGAGATTGAGAGATTAATGAGATGAGGAAGATCATTGGATATTATCACATCAATTGTGTTCATTGACGTCCTTTATGTTTGTCTGTGAGACTATTACATAATGATAAACTCAAAATTAAGAAAAAGAGATAATGAGAGATACGAATGTGATAAATGATCTAGGGTACTGCATACTATAATCTACTCTAAATTTCATTGATTGAAATGTTGTATATTCCTAATGGATGTATAGCAGGAAGCTCTCAAATTATGCACTGGTCACACGGTCTAGTCATACGTATGAATGTTACAGAATAGGAATAAAAGTTGACCCACTATGTGTGAATGGGAGATGAAGGAATTTGGATTCGGTCACCCATGTGGGTCAACCCATATCCATATTAATATTTAAATAAATCATATTTATTATATATATTTAATTATTAAGAAAAGAGACGAGACACAACTAATTGAAAAGTTGTGTCCCTTTAGAATTATGAAAGGGTTTCTTTTTTGAAAAGAAACCACGCAACTTTTCCTTGAAAAATAGAAAGAAAATAATATAGCTTTCTGCTTCCTTCTTCTTGTTCCTTCTCCAATTCCTACAAAGTTAAAGTGAAGATTCTTGTGTAGATTTCTTTTTTTAAAGCATGGGAACAACTCTATAATAGGTATGATTATAGATTGTGACTTCATATGGTGTAATTCATCTTTGTATATGATTACACTTTCAGAATAGTGAAAAAAAATCAATTATCCTACAAACAAAGTGTTTAATTAGATTCTAGACCCTCCCCTGCAATTTTATCTCTCCGATTTTTTCGAATGGGGGTCCTTCCAGAATAAGTTTTCTCAGTTCTCTTCTATTACTGCTTCTTCCTCGGGAATGGACATTGTTCCCTTTACAAGCAATCTCTATAAATAACTTACCCATTTCCTCTCTTGCCCCAAAAAAGATAAGGAGTCGATTGCACAAAACTTTTGGTTACCCCATTGAAGTCCCAGATGACTTCCCATCACTTGAATGGGTTTCATCTTTTGGTCCTTCACGAGTGCCCTAGCGCAATAGTAAAAGACAAGAGGAACAGGTTCTTGATCAAGCTCTCAAGAATAGCAAGAAATCTAAGACCTCTGAACCCACTATCTCTAGGTCTCCACCACCATAGGATAATATTGTTCATCATAAGTATGTGATTAATAAACCTCCTCATCCTATATCAAGGTCACCCTCTCCTCCCCCAAAATGACACACCTCTAAGCCTAAAGCTCCTTCTCGCTCCAAGAAATTGATTGCTCCAATTGGTTCATCAGATGAGTCTAATCCTAAAAATGTCTCTGTTGACCCTACCACTCCAACTTCATTTGATCCACACTTTTTGTCCCTTATCAACTTTCATCAATGTTCCCTCATTTGTGGTTATGTGTTCACTAAGTTCAAAGGACAAGAGATGACTGTTTTGCTTCATAAACTGGAAGTTCAAGGGCGGTCTACACTTTTCTTACACGGAGATGTTCAAAGATGGCTTGCTAAGTTGAAATATATGAGTTTTTTGGACAAAGTAAGGCACATGGCTCTCAATTCTATACTCTAATTTGAGGTCTGCCTATTCTCTTGACCATTGATAACGCCTCTTAAATTTTGGGCATTCCTAATATTGGCTGGGATCACTATATGTGACATAAGTGGCCCGTTCTGGAAAATATAGCCTTTGCACTTGAAATATCTCGTAGGTTCTCTAGACGTCCAAACATGGTGCATCACATGTGTGTGCTTCGCAGTGAAATGTCTGCTCTTCATCGCCTGTACTTTGATGAGGTCTACAAGATATTAATTCCTAGGAAGGAACATCAATCTGAGGCAAGCTATCTTGACCTCATTCTTATGGAATTGTTGGACTCTGAAATCCCCATCAACCTTGCTAGTCTGATCATAAAGCACATGCAAAGAGTCTTTGTTCAGGAAAACAATGGTCATACCTTGCTATATAGGTTCTGGCTTGCTGATATTCTTAAGGCTTACTTTATACCTGTGCATGTTTGGACTATGCAGACTACTAAGAACGTTTAAGGGACAGTGAACCATGCTGCACTACCTAGTTTTATGAAGCATGTGGACACTATTGTGCGTCGTCTAGAAGCTGGCCTAGAGACTAAGACTTCTGAATTGACTGTTGCTCTTGAAGCATTGGCTCAGGAAAAGCGGGCTCTACTTTCTCGAATCTCTGATTCAGAGGCTTTATTACAAAGTGAACGTACTGCTTATGCTGCCATACTCCAAAAACTTTCTCACCTGACCCCTTTTAATGCTTCTTCCTCTTGATCTTCTTTCCTTTATCTGTTTAACTGTTTTTGTAGGATGTGCCTTGGATACTTTTTACTTTTATTCTGCTTTATGGTTTATAGATATCTTTTGCTCTTTTGCTTATGTTTGTATGCACTCTTACATATGCTCTTATGATGATTAGTCTGTTTGTCTATTTTGAGGATAGCCTTTGTGGCCTTGAATTGTCTATGCATCTTCTACCCATAACATAAGGGAACTTCTTTTGGATGATGCCAAAAGGGGGAAGTCATTCTAAGTTATGCAATGTCTATAACCCTTGCTCTGATCTATATTATTCTATAGGTTCTCTCTTAGTTATTGTGGAGTAGATAGACAAATGCTCATACTCATGAGGTTTGTCATCATCAAAAAGGGGGAATATATTGAGGGCACTACAGTTTTGATGATGGACAAAGAATATAAAACAAGTTGATAAGTCAATTTCTATCGCGTTGTTTCTCAGAGAGGTTCAGACATGTCAGCAACAATTGCGGAATGGATAAAGTCTCTTGGGATAAGCTCCGAAGAAGTATACTTCAGCAAGAACACATAAGGTAAAGATTGACATGGTGGAGTTCTACCTAATATAGAACTCTATGACAAGATAAGTTTGTGCATATGAGGAGTTTGACGTCCAAAAGAACTCTTTGTGCAAATGATTAAATAGAAGAAAAGGCTGAGAAGAAGGCATTGAGATAAAAAGGCAAAAACACAGTTGTGCGAGTTAAGAGTCTTGATTAGTGGAGAAAGACTTAGGAGATCTGTTTCTTTGTTAAGTTTAAGTCTAGGAGATTTTTCTTTCTTGTTGAGTCTAGATGTACTCCAAAGTTCAGTGATCTATAAACTGAAATTAGGAAAAGTCTTCAAGTTGAAGGCAACTCGAAGACTCGGGGAACATAAAACTTGGGAAGTTTGTGTATAGTTAGGATTTGTTGAAGTTTGTTGTTTCTTAGATTACTAGGGACTTGTATTCTTTTTCATTGGGGCTTATATTGTTTTAATGAAGTTGGGGAAAAATCCTGTAGGGTTATAGGTCATGTTTTTTCACCTTTTGTGAGCCGGTTATTTTCACGTAAAAATTATGTTAATTTGCCTTTACTTCTCTGAAATACGTTTAGGAATCTGGTTCAGCAATTAGCCATAGGTCGTGCAAATCTTTCACATTTATTTATTTTCATGTTCAGTACATGTGCGATTCACAACTGATTTTATTTTTTTATTCTTTAATCTAATGTAACAACCAATCTTCCTCATTATTTTCAACTTTGAGCTTATATATTAGAAAATTATTAATCATAACAGGAGAATTTAAATATTGATATTCTTGTTTTATTAGAAAATTAACTCACAAAAATATAATATGTGTGAGAATCATGATCGGAAAATCTCTAAATCAATACAAATATATTTTTTAAAGTTATATTAAATCCCACCTCGCTCAACTTTTAAACTTTGAGCATATGTGGTAGAAAAAAATAATTTGGTATTGAAGCATTAGAATGATGAGATTCTTATTCTATTAGAAAAGTAATTCACATAGATACAATACACCTGAACATCATGGTCAAAAGATCTCCATATTAGTATAGATATTTTTCTAAAATTTGCTCAAATTTGAGCATCTATAGTAGAAAGTCGGTAATTCATAGTGGAGCATCTGAATGATGAGCTTCTTATTCCATAGGAAATATAATTTACAAAAAAAAACAATACATGTAAAAATTATGATAAAAGATTTTCTGTATAAATATTTTTTTTAAAATTAACTCTAATACAACCTTTCTCAATTTTAGCTTTGAGAATATGTGATAGAAAATTAGTAACTCGGAATAAAAGTCTTGAAAGCATGAACTTCTTATTCAGTTAAGAAAGGACTCCAATAAGTAACATTTATATCAAAATAATAGCTAAAGAATCTTCAAAGTTGTAGATATATGTTTTCAAAGTCAGCTTAGATTCTGCCTTATTCAACTTTCAGCTTTGCACATTTGTAACAGAAAATATAACTCGACGAAAGAATATATAACACATATACTATCTATTCTACCTCAAAGAATTATTGTGATGATAAAATAATGATGTGACCTTCTTATTTTTTAACTTAGGTAAGTGTATTAAGGAGCATGGGCAATATTTTTTCATGGGAAGTATTGTTTCAACTTTTGCTGATTGTGCAACTCTTAGAGAATTTTTATTTATAATTTTATACGCGCCACATGAATATGATTCTTTCGCAATATATATATGACCCATAATATTTTGATGTGTACTTATCACTGATGTGTTTACTAAGATTATAGATCTTCAAACTGCTAAGATCGCACTTGAAACAACCATGGGCTCATCTTTTTGTAGAAAGTTTCAGCTTGTTGAGCTTAATAGTATTACAATTTTTGTTGTGCTTTCAATCTTTCCTCATCCAATGTCTCTAACTCTGATAGATGAAGTTAAGCATTATTTTTTTATCATAAGTCCTTCATGAATTGCTATTCAGCCCCAAGCATTATAGAAAAAGGAAATAGCCCCTTAGCCATCTGAATAAGGGCTAGTAGGCGAATGGGACTAGACCATAAAGACTACTGGTTCCTCACTATACGACTTCGAAGACTGGTAGGAAGACTCGAAGGGTTAGAATGATAGCAAAAGTAGATGGCCCTTACTACACTAAGTGCAACGAGAGCCAATTACTAAATAAATGAAAGATGCTTCGGTTCGGGTTAAGCAAGAAGCCAATGCACCTTACTTAAACGAATAAATGGGGGGAGGAGGAATCATCAACTGTGGCACTAAGACTAGCAGCTTTGATAACCCTAAGAACGGTTATCCCGCAAAAGAACCAAAAAAGGTTAGGCGCCATTAAAGAGCCATCGGTCAATCGGGCAGTTTAAGAATAGTACATAGTTGTATATTAATATACTCAAAAGTACTATTATTGTATATATACTACACTACTTATATAGTAATAAAGATATACATAATAGTATGTAATAGTATATATAGTAGTATATGCTTTGTAGAATGATGATGTTTTTTCCTTTTAATAAGGAGTGTCTTAGGAGGATCATGTTGATACATCTGGGTGCTCTAGTGGAAAGCTTCTGCCCTATACACCAAAGAATAAGGAGTCACTTGTGTAACAGCTCAAAAGGTTGTCTAATATGTCCACAAAGCTTTGTCAATTTTTCATATAAGTCCCTTTTATTCTCTGTAACAATTTTCTTCCATAAGTTATCCAACGTCTTATTAAAAGCTTCAGCAAGATCATTGATAGGTGTGTTTGTACATTGTAATCTTACGCTGCTTAGCTTATTGTTGAGGGGCATTCCATTATCAATAATTATTATATTTTGGCATGCCATATTTAAAAATTATGTTTGACTTGATAAAATCAACAATGATTTTCTTCTTCACTTCCTTTAGTTGGATAACTTTATCCCATCATGAGAAGTAGTAAGCAACAGTTAAGATGTATATTTGCCTTTTTGATGAATTTGAAAAAGGTCCAACAATAGGCCATCGAGCCATGAAAATTAAATATAATTAAAAAAGAAAGCGTAATTCTAATTTGATGGATCATATGAGTACAATTTTGTTGTTCTCTTGATTCTTCTCTCCTAAATTTTTATGGGATTTGAGGAAATTGTTGGATAGTTTCGGACCTCTGTCACGCCTTGGGTAGGGTACCCTAAACGTAACGAGCACTCAGAGACTATTGTTAGTCCCTAAGTGAACCGCTCGGTCTCAAGACAGTCATTCAATCAACTATATAGTGGAAATCATCAAGGGATTAAGTAGGTACTATAGCGGGAAACTCAACTCAATCACATCTAAGCAAGAGGAAGAGCCATAGGCCAAAACTAATCACAACATCCATGGCATAAAGTATATTCAAGAACTCAGATTAAAACGGGAAAGATCCCAACATCAAAACCATCATCTCTATGTCTATGAAACCTCTACTTCTACGGTCTATGAAGGTACTATGATAGGACATGGCTACCACAAACTCATAAGGAAATAACTCAAAACATGTGAAAGGAAATAAATGGCATCCTCTGAATGCAGGGGAGCACTCATAAAATCTCTGAACTAGGAAGTATTGAGCCTCAACGGGGCATCTCCTAAAGTCCTTTATCTGCAGTATCTATATCATAAAATGATATAGTACTAAATGGCGTCAGTATATAGAATGTACAGTATGTAAAATAGCTGAATAACAAATATAAGCAGAAGTAACATTAAATAATCTCAACTCATAAGATACACACTCAGAATGATAAGCACTCATCTCAAGTATGGACAAGAAGTAGACATTAACTCATCAACATCAATCAAGACTCAAGCCATCAACTCAACATCAGAGTACTAACTAATGGGGAACCTAGCTAGGAGTTTCTCAGACCTACAACCATCACCTATGAGCCAGTGATGATACAATGAAGCAATGTCGCTGCGGCATCCGCCCAGTACCTTGCCGGGGTGAAAGGGCGTGGCATCTGTGGATCCATAATAACATCAAGTCCTCTTTTGGGACTAAGGAAACATCCATTTATCATGGTCTAATCCTCTTCTACGATGGCTACGTAGTTATGAGTGCAAGTGGGACTCACTCTTACTCATTTTGGTGCTCGATACTCCTCTCAGGACTCAATATGCTCATAAACATCAAACATCAAGATTTCTCATCATTTAGTCTCTTTCGGACAAAGGACATCAACTCATCCCATCAACTAACAACTCAATGGATTAAGAACATTCTTTTAAAATTAAGTTCAACCCTTTTAAGACTCTGAAGATATCAATCTCATCAACGTCATCATCAACACACTCAACTCAGGACCAGAACCACAACAACAAGCACATTAATACGATCAAGGCTCTAGACATCAACACCTAAGTTCATTCTTATAATCTTTAGCAAAGAAATCATGTAGGATTTTATACAATAATTCAAATAAACCATTTAAACAAATAATTCAAGTTTATGATGATCATCAACTTAAGAAAATACATAAGACAAGTATAATTTTCAATAGAATATTCAAGAATTTAACATATAGAACTCATCAACTTCAACTATCAACTTACTTCAATCAATGGGGCACATGGAAGAACAATTCCATGTTTTGGGTTAGCCTTACATACTTGGGATGAAGAAGAACCTAAGCTCCTTCAAGGAATTGACCTAAAATTTTGAAATCCTCAAGCTTTCTCTTTTTTCTCTCTCAAGAACTCTCACTTAGAAGCTAGGAAAAATGGGTCTTGAAAACCTTAATCTGAAGAAAAAGGCCATTATACACATTTTTGGGACTTAGGAGGGGTTGGGGATTGACTAAAATGTCCTTCCCATAATAAAAGAATAAAATTTCACCCCATAACACCATGTTCGCATCGCGCCTGGGGAGCGGACATGTTTATTTTCATGAAAATTCTCAAAACACATTCTTTCCAAAAAATTAAAAGACACCAAGTGTAAGTTCGTGCCCCAAGTGTGTTGCACCCAAGGTGCGCACTCTCACTAGTTTAGATTTAATTACAAAAATTTATCTTTTGACTCTGTCGCTCTAAAATCTGATCGAGACCATTTTCTCCACTCAATTTTTTGTGCTGATCGCAGATCAAGTCTCAATTTTTTGTAGGAACTTGGGAAGACGCATTATGCACATAATGCCATTCTAGGGGTATTTCGATAATTTTGTGGGGTATTACATTATCTCCTCCTTGGGATCATTCATCCTCGAATAATGAGTAGGAGTGAAAATAAGACACGATTAGACTCAAGACTCATCTTCATACATCACTCGACAACTCAAATTCTTGACTCTTCATTAATCTCTATAGACTTTACTCAGACTCAAGAATAGACACATCAATTCAAGAATGGAACCATTAATTAAGATAAGGGTAGGAACATTACCTTCAACATCATCATCATTTGGAAAAATAGATATGGGTATTTGATTCTCATAGCTTCCTCAGCTTCCCATATAGCTTCATCAACAAATTGGTTCCTCCATAGAACTTTGATGGAGGTTATCTCCTTGTTCCTCAGCTTACGAAAATATCGATCGAGGATTTGGACTGGAATTTCCTCATAGGATAAGCTATTCTTTACTCTGGTACTCTCAATAGGGATCACCAAGGCAGGATCTCCCATGTACTTCTTTAACATTGAAACGTGAAAGATCAGGTGAATTCCATGTAACTCAAAAGGCAATTCTAGCTCATAATCGAGACTCAACTTTCCCTTCTTTCCACACCTCATGACACCCGTCATAGGTGACACCTTCAAGTACACCTAATCATCTACCTTAAATTCTAAGTCCCTTCTTCTCACATCAGTGTAAGACTTTTGACGACTTTGTGCCATCTTCAACCTCTCTCTAATAACTTTCACGTTCTCTATGGACTGGTGGACAAGATCGGGTCCAATCAACTTAGCTTCACCAACCTCAAACTACCCAATCAGTGATCTATATCCTCTCTCATACAATGCTTCATAAGGGGTCATGTGGATACTTGCATGATAGCTATTGTTGTAGGAAAATTCAATCAATGGCAAGTGGTCGTCCCAATTCTCCTTGAAGTCGAGGACACAAGCCCTTAATATATCCTCCAAATTCAGAGTGGTGCATTTTGCCTGGCCATCTGTCTGAGGTTGGAAAGCTATACTTAGATTTACCTTGGTACCCAATCCCTTCTGAGAAGATCTCCAAAATTGGGAGGTGAATTGAGCTCCTCTGTCTGAGATTATAGATAAGGAAACTCACGCAACCTCACAATCTCACGAATGTACAACTTAGCATACTCTTCTGCAGTGTTAGTTGTTTTGATTGCTAAGAATCGAGCGGGTTTGGTCATCCAATCCACGATCACCCATACTGAATCATGTTACTTTCGAGACCTTGGAAAACCGGTAATAAAATCCATGTTGATCATCTCTCATTTCCATTTAGGAATTTCAAAGCTCTGTGCCAATCCACATGCTCTTTGATGCTCAACCTTCACCTGTTGACAAATAGGGCACTTAGAGACAGACTCAGCAACATCTTTCTTCATCTCATTCCACCAATAGACTTCTCTCAAGTTGTGGTACATTTTAGTGGAGCCAAGATGAATATAATATCTAGAGTTATGATCTTCAACTATGATCCTCTCTCTAACACTGTCAACATCGAGAACACATAATCTACTCTGGTATCCCAACACTTCATCTCCCCCTTTAGAGAAGATCATCACCTTTTGCTTGTGGGTAGCTTCTTTTAATTGGAGCAAGACAGGATCTCGATCTTGCTTTTCCTTTACCTTTGTCACTAAAGATGAAGCAAACCAATTTTGAACATTGATCCTAGCTTCATAGTTTTCTTTAAGTTGTACTCCCAATCAGGCCAAGTTGTGCACTTGCTTAGCCAACTCTTTCTTTCCTTCCTTCACATGGGCAGTGTTACCAATAGATAACCTGCTAAGAGCATCAACAACAATGTTAGCCTTACCTAGGTGGCAGAGAATGCTCATGTCATAATCCTTAAGCAACTCTATCTATCTCTTCTAACGCAAGTTGAGCTCTTTCTAACTGAAGATATATTACAAGCTCTTGTGGTCAGTAAATGTGTCCACATGCACTCTATACAAGTAGTGGCACCAGATCTTAAGTTGTCTGGAAGAATAGGCTATCACCTTCCCTCTGTCACAACCCAATTTAGGATCACAACCGGCTTTAAGGGGAAGAATCTCAAAGCAATCCTTACTAGAATTCTGCAAAATAATTAGGCATAGTTTCCCCTGTTTTTAAGTCTATCCAAAAATTTTACCTATCTCAGAATTCAGCAACACCATAACTAAATAATCAAATCAAGTCACTATATCAACTACCAATCTAATCTCCATATAATAATACCAATTGGTCTCCAACAATAGGAATAAATTTAAACTTAGTCACAAATCTAGAATAAACAAAAGAGTGACTCTAAATAAAGAAATAAATATGGAATGACTCTCTAAGAATTTCAAGAAAGGTCTGTAACAAAATAAGCTTGTTTCCCACACGAATAAGAGTGGGGCTCACCATGGAATCACCTTACTACCTTTAGTTAACTAAATCCTTGGTAATATCACATATATTCTCTAAAAACAAATAGCAGAGAGTGAGACACTACCTCAAAGAGTAATAATAATGACCACAACTATTTTAATGAGGGACAAGTCAAAAAACATGCTAGTAGGATAATCAAAATCATATAATAAATGCTCTTTCAAAAATCAATAGCCATAATCAATCTTGTTGTCTCATGTAAGCAAATCAACACCATTTGCAAATAAACTCAGTAAAACATTTTCATATCAAACTAAGTAAAACACTTTCATACCAAATCATATATATATTCAGTAGGTTTCTAAGAATGAATCATGCATTCGGTAATCGGTATGTCTATCTTCTTAAAAGAATAGACGATAACTATAACTTTCATATCGGAAAATCCCTACTCGAGGAATATTAATAATGGTATGCTAGTTCTACCTTTCTACTAGCGAGGGCTCTATCTGTAATCAGTAATACAAGGTGCACCAGGTGTAACAAACCCGCCATTACCTACGGGATTCATCAAGGTCTACTTCCATTAAAACTTTTCTTTATAAATCATATAAGCTTTTTCAAAGCACTACAATGGATGTAAATCTTGTAATCATATGATGTCAACTTAATAAAAGCATATGTAAAAGTACTTATATCTCAAGTGAATATCAAAATCATTTAAACAATGGTCATAATCTCAATTTTCAGTATACTTCTCTTGTAAAAGTAAGATCATTTCAAATAACTATTTTAGTATCAAATCAAGTAAAGGACTTGTCCCAAGGCAAATTCAAATCATTCAGTAACACAGTTTCTTTACAAATTATGTACAAATCATGAAACATATAAAATACAAATTAGGGTTAAGATTACTACTCACAGTACTCGTGTAGAAGTACCAAACTTGTCACCTCAAACAATCCATAAGACTTCCTTCGATCAATCTATAGTCATATCAAAATATTTCATATAACTTTCTTTGTTCAAGCTAAGTTCACTCCTCTACCAATCTGTAAGACTTTCTTCGATCAATCTATACTTATATCAAAAAATTTCATATTACTTTCTTTGTTCAAGCTAAGTTCACTCTAACTTTAGAACTTCCCAATCCCTTTTTAGACTTTCTATTTCCTATCAAGTTGAGATACATATGTAATATCCAAGTCATGAGTTATTCAACTAGTTCATAATCCATCCATTTTGACTTACTCTTATAATTATTTTTTCAATTCTTCATCCAACTTATACTAGAATCAATTAATTATCCCCAAACTAGAGCAAATCCCTATCTATGATAATTATAGTCTAATTTTTTTCCAAAAAAGAAATACCATGCCCCCATCTTCCTAGTTTCCCCTCTAGTGTTCCTTACTTGAGTTTTTTTTATATGATCAACACAACTTTCACAACTCCGAATTCATCAACTACTCTAATTCATATTATTCATTTATCTAATTCAAGGAGAGTTCAAAGGATTATCTTTTCAAATTTTCAACTTTCCTCTATTTCTTCTAACCCATGGAGATTTCTTAACTTTCCACCTCAATTTCTATGATTATGGAATAAACAAATCAAATTTATAAACCAAATTTTAAAATAACCTTCTTCTTCTATGTCAAGACCCAAGCCTAGGGCCTAGATGTGACACGACGAATGGGGAACATGAAGGAACCCCAAACAAGCCACTTAACTTATCACTACAAATCATTGGTCACAGAAGCACATAAATGACATAAAGAGTAATAATAGGGGCAAAGGGACAAAGGGGAAATTTGCATAAACATCATAATCAAGAGACAAGAGTCAAAGCTCATATCATAGGTACATATCATGTCCAACAAATACCTCTAATACATAGATAAGAGCGGAGGCCAAGACAAAGAAACTGGGCTCAACCTCATAGTCAAAATAGAGCATAAGAAGAATGTCTTAATACATAATAAGAGCAACATAGACTAAGGTCCCCGAAGTAGAGGACTCACCAACAAGCTTGAGTAGAACCGATCTTGCCACGTGGAGGAGGATGATCAACTTAGGCACCAGTTCCTACATGGTGATATCATGTAGGTAAGAGTATACATTAGTACGTTTGAATGTACTAAGTATGTAAAATGCAATTCAACAAGAGATAGGCACCTTAATCAAAATGCATAACAATAGGCAATAGGCATAATACAATAATATGGCATATATGATCAATATATAAGTAAAACATGCTTAAGTAACTCATGCTTATATAGGATATCATATGTGCAGAAGAAACCAAGATAGATTTCCAAAGAACAAACCCCTTGGTTGGTTGATAATAGTTTCACCCCATCACCTTGGTGGTATGGTACAAACCCCTCACATGGTTGATGATAACTTAACCTTATCAGCCTGGTGGCGAAGTACAAACCCCTCACATGGTTGATCAGTACAAACCCCCACCTTGGTCATCAAGGTACAAATCTCTCGACAAGGTTATCTAGGCTCTTAGTCCCCTCCCCCCGGATCGGGCATGGTCTAATGCAACACCTCATATAGATTATATCATATATATATAAGCTTCTTTCATCATCATAATATCAATTATATCATATCTCATGTTTTGGACCTTCAACTCCTAAAGAAACCACATCCAAACATTTTATCAAACACTTAGAGAGTGTGTAATGCTAGTATAAAATCATGAAATATAGAGATGAAATCATGCAAGAAAATCTATTTTAAAACCATCAATCAACACTTTGCAACACCCTGAAGCAATATACATCAAAATCCCTCATCCAATCTTACAATAGATCCAATATTTATAGCTCAAAACATAGCAAAATAGTCACAACTTTACATAGTTTTAGCATAGTTCATAGACATGTTCATACTAGTAACCCAATTGTAAAATCAACTTTAAATCATGCAAATTGAGTAAAAAAAAAATTAGGGCACCATAGGTGGAAGGACCTAATGGCTAAAACCTACATATCTTAGCTGTGAGGAAGCTCTTGATGAAGATTAAAAATGGAGGCTTGAAGCTTGAAGAAAATCCTTAGTTCCGATTGAGGGTTTTGAGACTTGAATTTGGGAGTGAAAAATATGGCTAAGTGTTGGAGTGAGTATTTGGGAATGTTTAGGGTGATATGAGGGTGAAATATGGCTAAGTATAGGTAAAAACACATTTGGTAACATTTAGACCTAAGACTTAGAGGTCTTGGACCGTACTTAAAAAAAATAGTCCCAAAATAACATCGGTGTACATCGCAAAAGCGGCGCGCAAACCTCACTGTTTTCAGCCCACTTTGAAGAATCATAATTCGATTCGGTTGCTTAAAAATTGGGTTAGACCCTTTGTACCCTAATTTTAACCCACTGAATAAGAATATGAAGTCAGAATTTTTATATCACGCATGGATTTTGAGATATATGGAATTTAAAATTCTGGGCATTTCGAGGCACATTTTCGAGCACTTTTTGGGGTCGTTTCAATATCTCCCCCTTGGGAACATTCGCCCCGGAACGTAAAAGAAACATAAATGACAAGAATGATCATAAATAAATCAGCCCTAATAAGAATGCAATATTACATCTAAAATATCATTTTCAAAATCTCAACATAAGTGTAAAATCAACATAAATTTGCCAACATAAACATGAATGCATATGAATGACGCAGGAGCTAAAAAATAAGACTTGAAATCACATAGGGACTTAGAGTTAGTACCTTAGGCTTGAGTGGAGTGGAAGAGATAAGGATACCACTTTTGTATGTCCGATTTGGTCTCCCAAGTAGCACTTTCGATTTGTTGGTTCCTCCAAAGGACTCTAACAGATGTCACCTCCTTTTTCCTTTCATTGGAGAAACTTTCAAATAAATCCAATCACCCACTTTGAATTCAAGATATCTTCTTCTCACATTGGCATAAGATTTTTGATGACTTTGGGTTATTTGCAACCTTTCCCTAATCATCCTAACCTTCTCAAGAGACTCTATAACCAGATCTAGTCCCAATAAAGCCACCTCTCCAACCCCAAACCAACCAATTGGTGATCTTTAATGTCTCCCATATAGAGCCTCAAAAGGATCCATACCCATGCTAGAGTAATAGCTATTGTTGTATGCAAACTCAATCAAAGGAAGATAGTCATTCCAACTACCCTTAAGCTCTAAAACACAAGCCCTAAGCATATACTCAATTGTTTGAATGGTTCTTTCAGATTGGCCATCTGTTTAAGGATGAAAGGTCATACTAAGGTAAACTTTTGTACGAAGACCTATTTAAAAAGACCTCCAAAAGTGTGAAGTGAATTGTGCATCACGATCTAATATAATGGACAAAGAAATCCTATGTAACCTCACTAACTCATGGATATACAACCTTGCATACTCTTCAGCCCCATGGGTAGTCTTAACCAGTAAAAAGCGAGCCAATTTTGTCATCTTATCAACCATTACCCATATAGAATCAAAACCCTTCCTAGTCTTGGGTAACCCAACCACAAAATCCATATTAATCACCTCCCACTTCCAAGTAAGAATCTCTATGTCTTGGGATAGGCCACCCGGCCTTTGATGCTCAGCTTTGACTTGTTGATAACTATAGCAACCGAAAATGAAATTGGCAATGTCCCTCTTTATGCCTCCCCACCAATACACATCCATCAAGTCATTATACATTTTGGTAGGGCTAGGATGGATAGGATAAGAAGAATTATGGGCCTCATCAAGGATCTTCTTCCTCAAACCATCAACACAAGGCACATATAACCTACCTTGGTACCTAAGGGTCCCATCTCCCCCTTGGGAGAAAACCTCTACTTTGCCCTCTTTCACCAAGGCCTTCAAGTCAAGCAAGGAGGAGTCAAGATCTTCTTTTTCTATCACCTCATTAACTAATGAAGATTTAGACCAATCAACAATAAGAATACCATCACCCACTTTTTTCAACCTAACCCCTGATCTAGCCAATCGGTGCACCTCTCTTGTCATCTCCTTACCACTACCATCAACATGAGCTAGGCTACCCATGGATACCCGACTCAAAGCATACACCAAAAGATTTGCCTTATCGGGATGGTAATGCACACTCATATCATAGTCCTTAAAAAGTTCTAGCCACCTTCTTTGCCTCTAGTTGAGATCTTTCTGAGTGAAAACATATTGGAGGCTCTTATGCTCGGTGAACACATCAATATGCACCCCCTACAAATAGTAATGCCAAATCTTTAGTGCAAACACAATAGTGGCTAACTCAAGACCATGGGTAGGGTAGTTTCTTTCATATACCTTGAGTTGTCTAGAAGCATAACCTATGACTTTACAATTTTGCATCAACACAAAACCCAAACCAACCCGGGAAGCATCACAATACACAACAAATCCCTCAAGCCCATCTGGTAGTGTCAATATAGTAGCGGACACAAGCTTGTCTTTCAATGTTTGGAAGCTCCTCTCACACTCATCTGTCCACACAAACTTAACCTTCTTTTGAGTCATTTTTTTCATAGGGGAACCAATGGAGGAGAACCCATTCACAAACCTTCTATAATAAACCGCTAAGACCAAGATACTCCTAATATGCGATGAGGTCAATGGTCTAGGCCAATTTCTAATCAAGTCGATCATCTTAGGATCCACCTTAATACCATCCCCCGATACCACATGACCCAAGAATACAACCTCCTTCAACTAAAATTTACACTTTTCATATTTGGCATATAGTTTCTCCTCCCTTAATCTTTGCAACACAACTCTCAAATGCCCCATATGCTCCTCCCTACTATGTGAATACATCAAAATATCATCAATGAAGACCACAACAAAAGAATCAAGGTAGCATTTTAAGACCTTATTCATTAGGTCCATGAAGATGGCCGGTGCATTGGTCAACCTAGAACACATCACAACAAACTCATAATGCCCATATTTAGTTCGAAAAGCCATCTTGGGAATGTCACACTCCCTCACCTTCATTTCATGATACCTAGACCAAAGATTAATCTTAGAGAAATAGTTAGCCCCTTGTAATTGGTCAAACAAGTCATCAATACATGGAAGAGGATACCTATTCTTGATGGTGACCCTATTGAGTTATTGGTAGTCAATGCACATTCTAAGTGACCTATCCATCTTCTTTACAAATAACACCGGAGCACCCCAAGGTGATTGGCTAGGTCTAATAAATCTTTTCTCCACCAAATCTTTCAATTGTTCCTTTAACTCCTTCAACTCCTCTAGGGCCATACGGTAAGAGGGAACAGAGAGAGGTTGAGTGTCAGGGAGGAGGTCTATACCAAAATCTATTTCCCTTTTGAGAGAAACACCGGGAAGGTCATATAGGAAGATATCAAGAAAATCATTTACAACAAGAACCGAGTCTATGGAAAGGACTTTGGACTCCACATCTTTCACCCTCACTAGATGGTAAAGACACCCCTTAGAGATCAACTTATGGGTTTTAATGCAAGAAATGGATCTATCATTGACCACCACATCTTGACTTTCTCACTCAAGGACGGGCTCATTTAGAAATTTGAATTTAACCTTACGGGTTCTACAATCAATAGAAGCATAGTAGGCATGCAACCAATCCATTCCAAGTATGACATCAAAATCTACCAGGGTTTATTAGGAAATTGAAACTTGACCCGATGGGTTCTACAATCAATAGAAGCATAGTAGGCATGCAACCAATCCATTCCAAGTATGACATCAAAATCTACCATGTCTAATTCAACAAAATCTCAAGGGAACAACTTATGCAAAATGCAAATAGGACAACTTCTATAAACTTTCCTAGCAACAATAGAGGCACCAATAGGAGTAGATACTTCATATGACTCATACAACAACTTGGGGTCAACATGGAACTTTTTAGCAACAAAAAGGGTAACAAAGGAAAGAGTAGCACACGGATTAATGAAAGCATATATATCAAAATCAAAAATTTTCAATATACCCATAACAACATCGAGAACCTCACCAACCCCTTGCCTCTCATGTATAGCATAAAATCGATTATGCCTTGGGGCACCACATTAAGGACCACCTCTACCCAAAGGAACCCCATTTGCACCCCGACCTTCACCATGGTTTCTTGGACCAAGTTCCCCACATTCAAAGCATGCATTAGAACCTTTAAAACATGGGCCTCCATGGCTCCTTCCTCATTAGGGCACAAATCAATAGGGACCACACCACTAATACCTTGAGGCCTAGAAATTTGCTCGGCATAGGTCATCAACCAAGATAAGTCCATGTCACTAATTAGCATGGGGAACTGTTAGAATGGCAAACCGACTTTCTTCACTTACCAAGTCGGAGACCCCTATCACGAACTTATTCATCCTAGATCTAGGATCAGCCACCAAATGAGGAGCATACTTTGAAAGTTGATTAAACTCGAGGGCATACTCCCTCACACTCATAGCACCTTGTTTCAAGTTCATAAACTCCACCAACTTATCTTTCCTAAGCTCAAGAGAGAAAAACTGATTAAGGAAAGCCAATTTGAACTTCTCTCAAAGCACCACATTACTAATTCCCTTCTCCCTATTTCATTGGTCATACCATATTTGGGCTAGCCCTTTGAGTTGGTATGCCGCGAACTCTACCTTTTCATTCGGTCCAACACCCATGATATTCAAGATTTTGTAGACCTCATCAATGAACTCTTGTGGATCTTCATCCACCTTTAACCCATAGAACACCAGAGGATTTATCCTCATGAAGTCCCTTACCATAGCTCCTATTGGGGTAGCATGAGGAGCTTGGGCCCCTTAATTGACTTTGTTGGCCACAACTTCAGCAGGCATAGTGAAAGTATCCCAGAGCTCACCATTGGTAGGTTGCTCCTCAGGAGTTTGGGCCCTTCTTCCTCGAGTGTTTAGCATGATCTATCATAGCAAAGAACAATTATTAGAGGGTAAAACTCACTACAACTCTATAACACGACTCAGAACATGAAGAAGGAAAACATTTCCTAAAATGCCTCATAGCCTCCTATTCATTGTCATGGCATATTTCACAACCTTGAATAGGACTCTAATCGATGCAATATGTTGGACTCTGAGGATTTATCAACCTAATACTCTGATATCAAGTTTGTCAAGACCGAAGCCTAGGTCCTAGATGTGACACGATGAATGGGGAACTCGAAGGAACTCCAAACAAGCCTCTTAACTTGTCATTACACATCATTGGTTGTGGAAGCACATAAATTACATAAATAGTAAGAATAGGGGAAAAGGGACTAAAGGGAAAGTTTTCATAAACATCATAATCAAGAAATAAAAATCAAAGCTCACATCATCGTTACATATCATATCCAACAAATACCTCTAATACATAGATAAGAGTGGAGGCCAAGACAAAGCAACCAGGCTCACCCTCATAGTTAAAATAGAACATAATGAAGAATGTCTTAATACATAATAAGAGTAACAGACTAAGGTCCCCAAAGTGGACAACTCACCAACAAGTTTGAGTAGATTCGATCTAGCCACGTGAAGGAAGATGACCAACTTGGGCACCGATTCCTACATGGTGATATTATGTAGACAAGAGTATGCATTAGTATGTTTGAATGTACTAAGTATGTAGGATGCAATGCAATAAGAGATAGGCCCCTTAATCAAAATGCATAACAATAGGCAATAGGCATAATATAACTATATGACATGTATGATCAATGCATAAGCAAAACATGCTTAAGTAACTCATGTTCATATAAGATATCATATGTGTAGAAGAGGCCAAGCCAGATTTCCAAAGTGCAAACTCCTTGGTTGGTTGATGATGGTTTCACCCCATCACCCCGGTAGTATGGTACAAAGCCCTCACATGGTTAATGATAATTTCACCTTATCACCCTGATGGAGAAATACAAACCCTTTACAAAATTGATGAGTATAAGCCCCTACCTCAGTTATAAAGGTATAAACCCCTCGACAAGGTTATTCGGGCTCTTAGTCCCCCCAAATCGGGCATGGTCTAATGGAACACTTTATATAGATTATATTATATACATAAGCTTCTTTGATCATCATAACATCAATCATATCATATCTCATGTTTTGGACCTTCAATTCCTCAAGAAGCCACATCTGGACATTTTATCAAACACTTAGAGAATATGTAATGCTAGTATAAAATCATGAAATATAGAGATAAAATCATGTAAGAAAATCCATTTTAAAACTATCTATCAACACCTTGTAATACCTTCAAGCAATATACATCAAAACCCCTCATCAAATCTTACAATAGATCCAAGATTTATAGCTCAAAACATAGTAAAATAGTCATAACTTTACATAGCTTTAACATAGTTCATAGACATGTTCATACTAGTAAAGCAAATTGTAAAATCAACTTTAAATCATGCAAATTGAGGAAAAAGGAGATTAGGGTACCATGGGTGAAAGGACCTAATGGCTAAAATAACATACATTAGCTTTGATGAAGCTCTTGATAAAGATTGAAAATGGAGGCTTGAAGCTTGAAGAAAATCCTTAGTTCCGGATGAGGGTTTTGAGACTTGAATTTGGGAGTGAAAAATATGGTTAAGTGTTGGAGTGAGTATTGGGTAATGTTTAGGGTGATATAAGGGTGAAATATTGCTAAGTATAGGTAAAAACACGTTTGGAAACACCTAGGCCCAAGACTTAGAGTTCTTGGACCGAAATAAAAAAACAGTCCCAAAATAACATAGGTGCGTATCGCGGAAGCGGTGCACAAACCTCACTATTTTCAGCTCACTTTGAAAAATCATAATTTTATTGCTTAAAAATTAGGGTTAGACCCTTCCTCCCCTTATTTTAACCCCCTGAATAAGAATATGAAGTCAAATTTTCGATATCAAGCATGAATTTTGAGTTATATGGAATTTAAAATTCTGGACATTTTGAGGCACTTTTTGGGGTCATTTCATTCTATTTTTGTCTCTTTACTCACGACTCAGAATCTCAATTTATTTTTTTCTTCTATCATTCTCCAGCAGCTCTGCGTACAATTTTGTTTCCCTTTTTCAGATGACTGAAAAGCCTTAGTCCCCTAAAGCTACCAAATGACCCCTTATTCTTTCTTTTTCATTTTTAAATGTAAGTGAGCTAAGCCTACCTTTCTCTTTTCTTTAATTCTTTCTTTTTGTTTTTGCTTCTCTATTTTGTTTTATTTTTTGAAAGGACAATTATGCCCCTACTTTCGTAATTAGGGATATTACATTCTCCCTATCTTAAGAAATTTGATCCCCGAATTTAAATAAGTACATACCTTCAGTCTGAAACAAATGAAGGTACTTAACTCGCATATCATTCTCTAACTCCCAAGTAGCTTCCTCAATGGTATGATTTCTACATAAAACCTTTATGGATATAATTTCTTTTGATCGTAACCTTCTTACTTGTCTATCAATAATAGTGATTGGTTCGTCTTCATATGTTAGGTTCTTATCAATCTGTATAGTCGGTGTTTCAAGCACATGAGAAGATTTTGGTACATACTTTCTTAACATAAAGAAATGGAATACTCGTTGAAATGAAAAACATCTCATGAGGAAATTTCAAATAGTGTGACACTCATGGTCTTATGATATCTAGCTCAATTTATCTTCTTCTTCTTCTTCTTTTTTTCCTTTGCACCTTTCATGGAGGAACTCCTTGAAAGATTTGGCCTCCCAAATATGTACTCCAAATACCTTTTCTTTTTATATGTAAAGTACTTTTATCTACTTGAACTATGAGAAACTTCTTTATGATTAACGGGACCTTATCTATAACCTTTGGTATCAAACCATCCTATCACATTAGCCTTTTCAATTTCTAATCATCCATAGGAGAACGCCATCACCTATCATACAAGGCTTCCTAGAGAGTTATCTAAATGTTGGGTTGCTAGCTCTTGTTGTAGGTGAATGCAACTAAAGGCATGTAGGCATCCCAATCACCTCCAAATCAAGAAGGCAAGCTCTCAACATATTCTCAAAAATTTGTACAAGACACTCAAAATGCCTGTCTATCTACTGAATAAATGAAATGCTAAGATCTATTTGTGTACCTACTATTTCTCGAGAAACTTCTCAAAGGAATGAAGTACATAGTGATACTCTATCAGATACAATAGACAGTAGAACCCATGGAGTCAAGTGATATTGTTCAAGCAATTTCTATAAGTGTTTCTCTATTTTATCAAGTTTTTTAATAGTTAGAAGTACGCAGACTTTGTAAGTTGATATACTAACCCTACACCAGGTCATAATCTCCAAGGGTTCGTGATAGCTCAATCATATAATCAATAATAACTCTTTCCCCTTTTCGTTTTGGAACCTCAAACTGTAGTATTGGTCCTATAGGTTGTGTGTATTCATCTTTAACATATTCACAGGTCAACCAACTAGAAATAAGCTTAGAAATATCTTTCTTTATAATTTTTCTTCACTGGTTCAATTTCTTCAAGTGACAATACATCTTAGTTGATCTAATACCTAGAATCATATAAAGGTATAATTTTCTTAAGAATAACCTCTCTCATACTGTTACTGTTCTATTATCATAATCGGCCTCTTAGTCCAAAAGCAACATAATTGTCAATACTCATAGTTGTATCGTTACTTACTAGGATCTTATTTCAGTAGTCATACAATTTTTCATTCTGGTATTAAGTATCCTAGATGTGCTATACCTTAAGGACTTGACCTGAACATAAGCCAACCATATATGTAAATTTCTCACACTAATTGATACATATTACCTTCAAGTATGTGCAATTTGTTTTTGGTCAAAAGTCTCTTTACATTGCCTATATGAGTCCACTAGTCTCGAGGTGTCCTTGTTAATGTGATAGCCACCATCATTGTCTTTTCCCGATGATATGCCATATATATTGAGTAGTTTCACACATCGACGTAAATTGAAGAATCAAATCTTTTAGATGGAGCATAAACTTCACATTTTTTTTGTAGTCTATAGAATCTAGATGGTTTCATTTTATAAAGAGAATATTCAAATCTCTATAGCAATTACCACTAAGAGTATCTTCAAGTTATGAGCATAATAGTTTTGCTCCTACTTATTTAGTTTCTCATGACATAAGTCATTACATGACCACTTTATGTGAGAACATATCTAAATTTCACTCTCTTAACATCACCAAGCACCGAGAATATTCCTTAATATAACAATAACACTAGCAATAGTACAAAAAGTGAATAAGTCTTGACCTTCGATATGCTCTACTCTCTTTTTTTTCTCTTCCATGCACGAAGATTTGAATTTTTTTCTCTCCTTGTGTCTTTTTAATATCTACCTAATACAATCATCCAAATGTAATATGCTCAAGAAGTGTCACTAAGAGTAGTAGAATTCATTCGTGAAGAACTTGGCCTAAAGCTTTCTTGTAGTGTTGAACCAAGGTACTTGGGTAATCCTTATGTCCATTTTAGCTATGAGAATACACTTCTTTCTGTGCACAAATATTATGAATACCTATGGTCCTCCTAAAAAGTTATTTTAATTAGTAGGTTCAACAATTATCTCCCCCAAGTCCACTAGTGTCAGAGGATGTGGAGATATCAACATGGGCTATATGTCCTGTAGTATATCAATGCCAAAATTTATTTTCCTTATAGGTGATAATCATGGAAAGTCCAAAGGAAACATATCAATCAAATCCCTTCACTAGTCATACTTTACAAAAGATCTCTTATATCTGGTGCTATAAATAAGAGACTCAATTTTTATTTTTATAACTAGTAAGGCGTTATAATGGATATAACTTTACTCATCCTTGTAAATCTCCCTTCCCTTTTTTTCGGGAATATCATAAGCTATCCCAACAACTATATATATTGCCAATTAAGGGCATTATGGAAAAAGTTAACCCATCCGTATATGGTCATATCAAAGTGGATCCTATCGAGTGAAATCTAATTATATATGATATCTCTTCTTTTAGTTCAAAACTAATAAATTCTACACATGTCAAACTAACAGGGACTCGTCCATGGAATTGGCGACACAAAAAGGATACTTCCATACTTACAATGTCCTCGAATTTTTAACGCTTAACCTGTATTACATCTACGTCGATGGATTTTCTAATTTCGACCTCCTTGTTGGATCATCGATTGCATGCCTACCTTCTCTATAAGAGAGTATACCAGTTTTTTTTTTCTAACCATAGATAGGAAGCATATAATTTTTCTTTACTAATTGCGAAGTCGTTACAACAAAAATTAAAACTACCCCATTCATGTAACTCTCTCTCCTATTCAAGCCTAACTAGTTTTATATACATGCCCCCAAAAATAAAATAAATAAATCTTTCTACAAAAGTATAAACCTATGAAAGCATTCTTCAATATCTTAAGCATTTATTTTTTCAATTCTTTGACATACACTAAAATTATCATAGAATTCTCTTATTTATTTTAGCCTTACTGAACGACTAGTTGATTGGTCACTTATCAATGCCAACTACTTCAGAGTAGGTTAAAGTCTCCATATGTGGGGTTGTTTAAGGCCAAACCAACTCTTACATAAAAAAAACTATCATTAGATAATCAACTGGGAGCATTATCTAGTCTATTAAATATATAGGATCATATATTAGCTCATCCCATCCCTTGAATGAGTTTCTTGAACTTCTCTTCATGTTACACATTTTTAATTTTCAAGAAAAAAAAATAATCTGCAATTAACTTGGTGAATCATCTAAAGTTGATGGTCTTTTTCTATTGGTATTCTAACTGTATGATCTCACACCATATAATTTGTCATGTTCATCAGTTAGTAATCTATCAAATGTATAACACCCTCGTTGGAATATCCTAGAACTTGTAAACCTATAAGTATTTCACCCAAGAATCTTTACCCAAAAACACTCTCAAGGCTACATTTTTTAAGATAAATCTGAGTATTTGTAGTTGTCTAAAGCCAGTTCTAAGGGACTTATTTTGTTGCTTGAATCTATTCATTGTGTCCATTAATATCTCTGGCTCGGTATAGAAAGATAACCATCTTAACAGTAACACTCTCATGTCGCTAAATTACAAAGTAGTACTCTTTTCAGAAGAAAAAAAAGACATATTACGTGTCACATGGGTGTAACAAGATCTTTTATAGCGACATAAGACCTCTTTCTTGGCCTTTCCATCTACCTTTGTTAGTTTCTTATATTTGGAAGAGTCGGATGTTTACAAAGGTGTCCTATGATGCCTCAGAACCTTGAACTATTCTTGTTATTAGATGACTAAATTCAAGATATGTGATAGAAAGATAAATCACATTACATTCATCTAGTTAACCCTATAAGTAACACATGCAAGTAGGATTAAGAAAGAAGAAAAGACACATCCTATCACGCTCTCATAGAATCACGATTATAGAAATGGCCAGCAACATAAGTATAATTGAAATTCTACAACTAACGTGTGCTCCATGTCATAGGAATAACCTAAGCTCTGATACCAACTTTGTCACAACCTAATTTAGGATCATGACCGGCGTTAGGGAGAACAATCCCAAAGCAAGCCTTACTAGAATTCTGTAGAAAATCCATCATAGTTTCCCTTGTTTTTAGGCCTATCAAAAATTTTTGCCTATCTTAGAATTCAGCAACATCATAACTAAATAATCAAATCAAGTCACTATGTCAATTACAATCTAATCTCTACAGAATAATACCAACTCGTCTCCAACAATAAGAATAAACTTAAACCCAGTGACAAATCTAGAATAAACAAATGAATGCCAAGACTCTAAATAGAGAAATGACTATGGAGCGACTCTCTAAGAATTTCAAGAAAGGTTTGTAACAAAATAAGCTTGTTTCCCACACAAAATAAGCTTGCTACCTTTAACTAACTAAATCCTCGTCAATATCACTTGTACTCTCTGAAAAAAATAGCAAGGAGTGAGACGCTATCTCAGTGAGTAATAATAATAACCACAACCATTTTAATGACTTGTATTCTCTGGGAGAAAAAAATAGCAAGGAGTGAGATGCTAGCTCAGTGAGTAATAATAATAGCCACAATCGTTTTAATAAGGGACAAGTCAGAAAATATGCTAGTAGGATAATCAAAATCATGTAATAAATGCTCTTTCAAAAATCAATAGTCATAATCAATCTTGTTGACTCATATAAGTAAATCAACACCATTTGCAAATAAACTCAGTAAAACTCTTTCATATCAAACTCAGTAAAACACTTTCATATCAAATCATATGCATATTCGGGAGGCTTCCAAGAATGAATCATATAATTGATAATCGTTATTTCTATCTTCTTAAAAGAATAGACGATAACTGTAACTTTCATATCAATAAATCCCTACTCGAGGGATATCTATAATGGTATGCTAGTTCTACCTTCCCAATAGTGAGGGCTCTATCTGTAAATGGTAATACAAGGTGCACCAAGTCTAACAAACCCGCCATTAGTTATAGGATTCATCAATGTTTACTCCCATTAAAACTTTTCTTCATAAACCATAAAAGTTTTTTCAAAGCAGTACAAGGCATATAAATCTTGTAATCATATGATGTCAACTTAATAAAAGCATATGTAAAAGTAATTATATCTCAAATGAATATCAAAATTATTTAAATAATGGTAGTAATCTCAATTTTTAATATACTTTTCTTGTAAAAGTAAGATCATCTCAAATAGCTACTTGGGTATTAAATCAAGTAAAGGACTTGTCCCAGGGAAAATTCAAATCATTCAGTAACACATTTACTTTATAAATCATGTAAAAATCATGAAACTTATAAAATAGAAATTGGGATTAAGATACTCGTGTAGAAGTACCAAACTTGTCACCTCTACCAATCTGTAAGACTTTCTTCGATCAATCTATACTTATATCAAAAAATTTCATATTACTTTCTTTGTTCAAGCTAAGTTCATGCTAACTTTAGAACTTCCCAATCCCTTTTTAGACTTTCTATTTCCTATCAAGTTGAGATACATATGTAATATCCAAGCCATGAGTAATTCAACTAGTTCATAATCCATCCATTTTGACATACTCTTATAATTATCTATTCAATTCTTCATCCAACTTATACTTGAATCAATTAATCAGCCACACACTAGAGTAAATCAATGTCTATGATAATTACAATCCCATTTTTTTCCTAAAAATAAATACCCTGCCCCTAACTTCCTGGTTGCCCCTCTAATGTTCCTTACTTGAATTTTTTTATATGATCTACACAATTTTCACAACTTCAAATTCATCAACTACTCTAATTCATATTATTCATTCATCTAATTTAAGGAGAGTTCAAAGGATTATCTTTTCAAATCTCCAATTTTCCTCTATTTCTTCTAACCCATGGAGGTTTACTAACTTTCCACCCCAATTTCTATGATTATGGAATAAACAAATCAAATTTATAAACCAAATTTTGAAATGACCTTCTTCTTCTATTTTTGTCTCTTCGCTCACGACTCAGAATCTTAATTTATTTTTTTCTTCCTTCATTCTCCAGCAGCTCTGCATGCAATTTAATTTTCCCTTCTTCAGATGGTTGAAAAGCCTTAGTCCCCTAAAGCTACTAAGTGACCCCTTATTCTTTATTCTTCTTTTTTATATATATAAGTGGGCTAAGCCCAACTTTCTCTTTTCTTTAATTCTTTCTTTTTGTTTTTGCTTCTTTATTTTATTCTATTTTTTGGAAGGACAATTATGCCTCTACTTTAGTAATTAGGGGTATTACACCCTCTTTGCATCAGCACACAAGCCAGTTTAACTCTAGATATATCACAAAGTCTTCCATCCCATTGGGCAAGCTCAAAACTGGTGTTGTAGTCAGTCTAGTCTTCAACTCTTGAAAACTTCTCTCACATTCATTAGACGACTGGAACTTGACCTTTTTCTGAGTCAATTTGGTCAATGGTGCGAATAAGGAAGAAAACCCATCAATAAATCTGCGGTAGTAGCCTGCCAACCCCAAAAAACTTCTTATGTTGGTTGGAGAGGTCGGTCTGGGTCAGTTCTTAACCGCTTCAATCTTCTGGGCATCCACTCAAATACCATCACCCGAGATAACATGACTAACGAAAGCCACTGATTTGAGCCAGAACTCACATTTCAAAAACTTGACATACAATTCATGGTCTTTGAGAGTCTATAAAATCACTCTAAGGCGATTGACATGCTCCTCTTCATCCTTGGAATATACCAGGATGTCATTAATAAATACAATCATAAACATGTTAAGATATAATCTGAATACTTTGTTCATCAAGTCCATGAAGGTTGTAGGTGTATTAGTGAACCCAAAGGACATGAAGAAGAACTCAAAATGGTTATACCTTGTCCTAAAGGTTGTTTTGGAATATCATATTCCCTTATTTTCAGCTAATGGTAACTGGATCTGAGGTCTATCTTTGAGAAGCACGAGGCACCCTGAAGTTGGTCAAATAGATCGTCTATCCTAAGAAGAGGATTCTTATTCTTTATTGTGACCTTGTTTAGTTGTCGGTAGTCTATACACATTCTGAGAGACCAATCTTTCTTTCATATGAACAGGATAGTAGCACCCCAAGGAGAAACATTTGGCCTTCTGAAGCCCTTTTCTAACAAGTCCTTCACTGCTCTTTCAACTCTTTTAATTCAGTGGGGGCCATCTTATAAGGTGGAAATGAGATAGGCCAGGTGTCAGGGAGAAAATCAACCCCAAAGTCAATCTCCCTGTCAAGAGAGACTCTAGGCAGATCCTCAGGAAATACTTCAGGAAACTCATTTACAATCGGTACTGACTCTAGAGTAGGGGACTCAATGTCACGATCCAACCTATGGACCGTGACTGGTACCCGATTGGGGCACCCAGACGACACTACTAAGCCAAACTCAACATATGGGCACTATTCATTTGCAGAAATTTTGGCAGAGTTTCCTCTATTTTGCTGACTAACCACCTAAAACATAAGATATCCAGCGAACCAACCAGAGACACATTAGACATAAATGAACATGCGCGGGCCGACAAGGTCACCGCTGCGGTCCTGCCACCTAACAAACATAGCATGCTATCATAATATTCAGACGGACAGACATAACTTCCAAATTCAATATACAGACATGATGTACAAAAGACTAACATAGCCCATACTCAGAGTAGTCCACAGACCTCTATATAGACACACTGATAGACAAGACGGGGCAGGGCCCCATCGTACCCAAAATGAAAATTGTACAGAATGACCAATAGTAATACCAAAAGTGGCTCAGAAGGAAAAGAGCTCTTCAGACTGCAAACTGGGACCCTAAAGTGGTAGCCTGCTACTCTATGCATCCGTACCTATGGGCATGAAACGTAGCCCTGGAAGAAACGGGGGTCAGTACGAAAGACGTACCAAATATGTAAAGCAAGAAGTACAACTGTAAACAAAAGTGATAATCCGATTAGAAGCATAAAGGCCCGAGGCCTAGCACCCACGTATCATAATACATATCAGACATCATGCTAACAAGTGAGCTGAGGCTAACTGAGGCCCAGCACTCACGTATTATCATAGGTGAGCCAGGGCGAACTGGGGCCCAGCACTCACATGTCAAATATGCCAACATATCCCAAGCCCAGCTCCTTATGACTCCAAACTATGCAAAGTCGGTTCATGGGCAAACCGACCCACTGTATCCAACCTGCTTCGGAATAACATATATATACATATACATATACATAATATAATACGCACGATAACAACCGTCTCGAAAACCGGTGAACGAAATTATAGTGGCACGAGTAGAGTGGAATGGATCATGAGCATAAATAGCCACTCCTTAAGTTTTA
>DF359476.1:44382-69656 GCA_000787875.1 Solanum virginianum
CAATCCAAGAAAGTATACACACAAGTTCTTATACTTTTTCCACTCTTATATCACCTTAATTTAGCTTAAGAGAAGAGAATTTGCAACTTACCTTCAAACCCTTTTCACAACTTCAACTCTTCAAATACGAATATCTACGTGTTTTCTCGTCGAACCAAAGCTTCTACGATACTTGGGGGATCCAATATACCAAGCATAAAGCCTTAGAATTGAAGAAGAAGCAAAAACTCACAATTTCCTAATGAGTTACTGTAGCAAGCAGAATGCACGGTATAAGGATGTATAATTCTTGGTCTAGTAAGTGTACACTTGTACATGTAAACATCCATAAATTTCAACTCACATACCAAAAGAAAATTCCAACTAAACTTCTCCATTTCTCCAAAATTATACTTAAGTGTAGAATTTCCAAAGTTTCAATGTTGATCCCAAAGTTCAGAATGATTCCAAAACATCAATTTACGGGCTCTAACAGTCAACATCATCAGACGTAACCCGCACGAGATGGTAAATACAACCTTTAGAGATTAGCTTTCTAGCTCTAAGATAGGAGATAAACTTGCCCTTAGGCACAACAGAACTCTCTTTCCACCTTAGGACTGGTTCATTAGGAAATTGGAACTTAACAATTTGGGTCGTACAATCAATGGAGGCATAACAGGCATGAAGACGATCTATGCCAAGAATCACAACAAAATCCACCATCTTGATGAATCATAGAAATATATCTTGTATAACACTTTAAACAAAGAATTTTTGTGTGTTATCAAGCAAACGTGTTATTTTAATGTTTCTTTTTGTTGTTTTTCAGGAAAAAGACTAAGGCATGGAAGGAATGAGAATACGACCAAAAAAAAGGATGAAAAAGAGTGCAAAGAGGAGAAAAATGGAACCAAGTGTGGGCAAACGGGGGCCTACACGGCCCGTGTACATCTACATGGACTATGAGGCCCACCGTGGCCTCACACTTGGCTTATGGCAGCGGCAATTTGGTGAAGGCAAATCCCATGGCACATGTCATAGACCGTCAGACATCAAACGGGTCATGGTGTAGCTCATCAAAGTGACATGAAGTGAGAGTGCAACGAAAGTTAGAAGGTTTTGGCCGTGGAATGAGATGGCATGGCCCACAGACCATTGGGAGTCAAATGGGTCATGCAGCTGACCGTCAAGATGACATGATGAGGACACCATCTAGAAGCTAGCAAAATGGGCTAAGAGAGGTCAGATGGTGCATTTCACTGACCGTGTGATCAACCATGGCCTGTGACGTGGAGGCATATGGAAAAAGTTGAGCAAACAATGGCAAAGGCACGACAGACGGTCCGTCTCACGGACCGTTGCACTTCACATGGGTCATTTGCCTGAGCATATAGCAGCATGACAAGCAGCCAAGATGAGGCTAAGGACAACCACACAAATCGTTTGACGGTCTATCTATCATCACACAGGCCGTGTGGTGACCCGTGTCTATGCCGATGGATTTTTCTATTTTAATTAGAATTAGGTTTTCTTTATATATAAATGGTTATTTTATATATTTTTTAGTTAGTCTTGGATGGCTAGAGCTAGAAAACATTGAAAAATATTATTTTCTTAGAGATTTCACAAGATTTTGGGATTTTGATTACCGAATTCAAGCTTGTGACTTGTGGATTCATCGATTCTTTAATAGTAAGTCTTCTATTATGAATTCCTTATATCGTTGCAAGTTTTATTTCTTGAATATGTTAGGATAAACCCACAATTAAGGTTGTGGGAACCATGACAAATCAATAAGATAGGCGAGTATGGGGTAAATTTTAGGATTGATTAGCATATATATCGTATAATCTTCGTTATAATTTTTTCCTTGATGAGTCGATGCATTAGGGTGAGATTTTATTCTTTGCATGCCCAAAAGGGATCTTTTGATTAGGAAAAGAGTTCTACGACAGAAATTCTAGATTTTTTACCTAGTCTAAGTACTTAACACCGAAAGGTGAAAGTATTCGGGGATAAACAACAAGGGTTAATACGTAGACATTTTAAGACCGAAAGGTGATTAATGATAGGCATTTAAGAGGGACCAAGAGATGAATTAAATATTACATAACTTGTTAGATCTTATATACGTAATCATGAATGAGTTTACCACTAGATTCAGCTATCACATTAGATGTCATGGGAACACAATCCTAGTCTCCCATAAATTGATTGAAATCTAATCATCCTTGTACTCATTTATTACTTTCTTTAGTTAATTAGTTTGAAAAATCAAAATCCCCCATATTTACTTTATGCACTTTTGTTTCGGGAACAGATATTACATCTAAAAATGGTGCTAATAGATATATTCTCACGCATTCCCTATGGGATCGACCTCAACTCTGGTTGACTTCTATATTTGATCAACGATTGATTTACTATTTTGTTTGGAGTGTAAATTTGGGTGTATCAAATTTTGGCGTAATTGCTAGGGAATACAGCGAAGTAATAGTCTATTAGTTTCTATTTTCAGTTTGTAATACTAGTCCCTAATTTTACTTTTGTTTCTTGTTTATGTTTCTTGGTAGGGAGCCAGCGTTGCATGCCAAACACCCGTAGCAAGGATAAAGCACTTGTTCCCTACGACCCTAATCTTACTAAATCAATCCGCAGAATAAATGTTGAAGAACGCGAAACAGCTAGAGAAAGAGAATTAGCGGTGAACCCTATAGGTGGGGGTAACAATAGTCTGGGTGCTGATGAAAATGTTGGCAATGAGGTACCACCGGTAGCACCACTTAGACAGGTGTCACTGCTGGGTGTGAAACCCCAAGTGCCTCAGCTGCCCCACGCAGTGAATGATGATGATGAGGGTGCTGGGACCCCTGGGGCGATTGTACTTCCCCCACTGCCCGTGAGTGTTAAGTTCACTATCACTAGCACTATGTTGCAGATGCTACAGTTGAAAGGGTTGTTCAGTGGAGCAGTAATTGAGGATGCAAATCAGCACATCCTCAACTTTCTAACAACTTGCCAATTGTCTGAGATTCCTGGGGTCAGTCAACAAGCAATTAGGTTGCGGTTATTCCCATTATCTCTTTCTGGTGCAACAACTAAGTGGCTGAATGAGTTTCCATATGATTTCATCTATACTTAGGGAGAGCTAAAGGGGCATTCTTGGAGAGGTTCTTCCCTATATCAAAACAACTCAAAATCACAAATGACATTGGCTCTCACAAGCAACTGCTGAATGAAGTACTACATAAGACTTGGGAGAGATTCAGCCAGAAGCTTAAGCAGTGCCCTGATCATCTCCTCACAGATGACCATTTGAAGAAAGTCTTCTACAGGTCCTGCAATTTTGTGACTAAGCTGATCGTTGATGCTGTTTGTGGGGAGGTCATACATGTCTAGGACTTTCCCAAACATCGTGGTGATCTTAGATCAGGTAGCTAAGAATAATAAAGCATTGTACACTAGAGATAGAGACTATTCAGTGCTCATCTTTGAGATGACAGAGGAGCAGCGATGAAAGGAGGAGGAATGGGATCAAGACATGGCACACATGAAGACCCAACTGGACTTGCTAGCAAAGCGGTTCTTAGAAGGAGCAGAAAAGATAAAAGCTATAGACACAATGCCTAGGTACGATGATCAAGGCTACAACTTTGAGAAAGAGGCAAACTTCTTAGGCAAGGGGGTTACCGACCATATAATGCCAGTAATTAAGGTCGAAACTATGGTCATGATCAAAACTATCAAGGAAACTGGCAGAATAGAGATGGTTATAGGACCCGTGAGTATCAAAATGATAGTGGCAGAAACTCAAAGTTAGAAGAAATGATGGCAAAGGTACTTGATAAGGTTAAGTCCATGGAGATAGAGATGCGAGGTATAAAAGGAGAGGTGTCCAATGTTCGGCAGTTGGTCGACTCGCATTCCACCTCAATTAAACAATTAGAGCAGTAGATTGGTTAATTGTCAGTAGCCATAAACCAGAGAAAAGCTGGGTCACTTTCGAGCGATACTATTCAGAACCCAAAGAATGACGATCATTGCATAGTTGTGACCACGAGGAGCGATGAGGTACTCTTTGACCCTGTTGTGCCCAGTAATGCAGGTTTGGATGAAGCTACAAGCAAGATGCCTAACCCCGTGGAGGAGCATATTGATGACTTGAATAAAGAGGCGGAGGTAACACCAGCAGAACCTGAGGGTACTAAAGAGCCTGAGATGACACCAATAGTGACCCGAACTCTGCCAGTCATTCCTAAGCCACCACCACCATTCCCAAAGAGGTTGCAGAAGAAGGTTGAAGATGGTATGTTTCAGAAGTTATTGTCCATGCTAAAAGAGATTTGGGTGAACATACCGCTAGTAGAGGCACTTGAGCAGATGCCAGGTTATGCTAAGGTCATAAAAGACTTAGTGACTAAGAAGAGGACAGCCACGATTCAGTCAGCAAACAATCTCCACCACTACAGTGCCATTGCCATAAGATCTCTTGTAGAAAAGAAGTAAGATCTAGGAGCTTTCATTATCTTGTGTACCATTGGAGCATTTTATTTTGCAGGAGCACTCTGTGATCTAGGTGTCAGTATCAAGTTGATGTCACTGGTTGTTTACAGGCAATTGGGCTTAGAAGCCCCCACACCCACTATAATGCGGCTACTCATGGCAGATAGATCGATAAAAGCGGCCCATGGGGATTCTATGTGATGTTCTGGTTCATATAGGCTGGTTCATCTTTCTTGCGGAGTTTGTTATTCTAGACTGTCAGGTGGATCTTGAGGTTTCCATCATCCTTGGGAGACCATTTTTAGCTACTAGCAGGGCGTTCGTAGATGTGAAGTGAGGAGAGCTGACTTTCAGACTCAACACGAAAGAGGTAAAGTTCAATGTGTGTGCTGCAATGAAGAGATCTAAAAAAATGGCAGTGATGTCGATCCTAGATGTTGAAGATAATTGCCTACTCGAGATCCTGCTTGAGGAAATAATGAGTGTAGACAACTAGCAGCAGTGTTGATGAACTTCCCAGATGATGGTATTAGTAGGTATGCAGACACAGTGAATATGCTGCAAAGTAGGGCAACCAGGCCATTTGTCCTAAGAAAGTTGGACTTAGATCTGCAGAATAGGGCTACACCACCTGCTAAACCATCCATCGAGGAGCCTCTAGCTGTGAAGCTCAAGGAACTACCCCAACACCTCATGTATGTATTTTTGGGTACTGACAACACTCTTCCTGTGATTGTAGCTGCAGATCTTCATGAGAATTAAGTGGGGGCATTGTTGGGGGTTCTCCTGAAGTTCAAGCGAGCTGTTGGTTAGTCTATTACAGATATCATAGGGATTTCTCTATGGATATGCACGCACAAAATAAAATTGAAGGATAACTGTGTGCCCAGTATTGAGCATCAGTGCAGGCTAAGCCCACCTATTCAAGAGGTGGTAAAAATGAAAATCATCAAGTGGCTGGATGCTGGGGTGATTTACCCTATTTCTGACAGCAAGTAGGTCAGTCCAGTGTAGTGTGCCCCAAAAAAAGGGGGGCATGATAGTGGTTGCCAACGATAAAAATGAGTTGGTCCCGTCAAGACCTATGACTGGATGGCGAGTGTGCATGGACTACCAGAAGCTGAATAAATAGACCTTCAGGGACCATTTCCCCATGCCTTTCATGGACCAGATATTAGACAGGTTGGTAGGTCAAGGGTGGTACTACTTCTTGGATGGCTACTTGGGCTATAATCAGATATCCATAGCCCTGGAGGATAAGGAGAAGACTATTTGCACTTTCTTGTATGGGACTTTTACTTTCAGAAGGATGCCCTTTGGGCTGTGCAACGCCTCATTCACCTTCCATCGCCATATGATGTCGATATTTTCTGACATGGTTGAAGACACCCTCGAGGTATTTATGGATGACTTCTCTATAGTAGGGGATTTTTTTGATACATGTCTATTGAATCTTAGCAGGGCACTACAGTGTTGTGGGGAGGCTAATTTGGTGATAAACTAGGAGAAGTGCCACTTCATGGTCAAGGAGGGGATAGTTCTTGGCCATAAGATTTCTGAGATGGGTATAGAAGTGGATAAAGCAAAGATTGAGGTGATTGAGTAACTACCGCCCCCCATATTTATGAAGGGGGTCCAAAGTTTCCTTGGGCATGCAGGTTTCTATCGATAATTTATCAAAGACTTCTTCAAGATCGCACACCTTTTATGTAAAATATTGGAGAAGGATGCAAAGGTCCACTTTAATGATAGCTGCAAGTGTGCCTTTGATACTTTGAAGCAAAAGCTGATTTTCGCTCCTATAGTGGTTGAACCTGACTGGACTGCCCCATTTGAGGTGATGTGTGATGCAAGATGAATTATTGTGGATATTATACTCAAATAGAAGCGCAATAAGATCTTTCACCCCATATATTATGCCAGCAAAACCCTCAATAATGCTCAAAAGAATTATACAGTAACTGAGCAGGAATTGTTGGTTGTGGTATATGCATTTGACAAATTCCAGGCATATTTATTGGGAAGCAACTCAATAGTGCACACCAACCATGTTGCTTTGCGATACCTTATGGCAAAGAAAGATGCTAAGTCACGGTTGATCAGATGGGTTCTCCGTAGAGGTGCCGTCCACCACCAAACCCCAGGTAAGTGCCTCAGATGGGTTCTCCTGCTGCAAGAGTTTGACTTCGAGGTCCTAGACAGAAAAGGATCTGCAAACCAAGTAGCAGACCACTTATCCAGATTGGAGGATGAGGCAAGACTAATAGATTGGTTAAATATTGATGATTCCTTTCCTGATGAGCATGTATTGGCAGCTTCTATTGATCTCATTCCTTGGTTTGCTAATTTTGCTAACTTTCTGGTGAGCGATATTATGCTAGAGGGACTTAAGCGTCACTAGAGAAAAAAGTTTCTTTTTTATGTGCGCAGGTACTTCTGGGATGACCCGTACTTGTTCAAAACATGTGCTGATGGGGTTATCAGGTAGTACATTCCAGAAGCAGAGATGCTGAGTATAATGGGGGCCTATCACTCATCCGCAGTAGGGGGCCATCATGGTGGGGCCAGAATGACGAAGAAGATTCTCCAATATGGGTATTACTAGCCCACCATCTATAAAGATGCCCACGACTTGGTGCTAGGATGTGATCAGTGCCAACGACAGGGTAACATCTCCAAGCACCAAGAGCTACACATGACACCTATTCTTGAGGTAGATATTTTTTACGTCTGGGGTATTAACTTCATGGGCCCATTTGTGAGTTCTTATGGAATGAAGTACATCCTGGTGGTAGTGGACTATGTCTCCAAATAGGTGGAGGCGGTTGCATTGCCAAACAATGAGAGCAAGAGTGTCGTCTAATTTCTGAGGTGGAACAACTTTTCCAGATTTGGGACACGCAGAACTATCATCAGTGATGGGGGTTCTCACTTCTGTAATAAGGTTTTCTGTGCAGCGCTCGCAAAATATGGAGTACGATAGCACAAGATTGCCATACCTTATCACCCGTAGACTAGTGGACAGGTTGAAGTGTCAAACAAAGAGATCAAGGAATTCCTGACCAAATCTGTGAATACCACCCGGACGGATTGGACGAGGAAGCTAGATGATGCACTGTGGGCCTATAGGACGACTTATAACACACCCATTGGTATGTCCCTATATCAGTTGGTGTTTGGTAAAGCCTGTCATCTGCCCATGGTGTTAGAGCACAAGGCACTTTGGGCATTAAAGAAGCTCAACATGAATTGGGAGGAGGCTGCTGACTTAAGAATTGACCAACTCAATGAGTTGGATGACTTTCGCCTCCAAGCATATGAGAGTGCAACATTGTATAAACAGAGGATGTAAGTTCAGCATGACAAGCATATTGCCCAACGGAGCTTTGGTGTTGGTGACAAGGTCTTACTTTACAACTCTAGGTTTAGACTCTTCCTGGGTAAGCTAAAGTTAAGGTGGTCTGGCCCGTACACGATTAGCCAGGTGTTTCCCCATGGTGCAATTGAGCTACAAGCAGACAAGGGGGATAGATATAAGGTAAATGGACAGTGAGTAAAGTAATATGTTGGTGCAGCAGAAGATACCTCAAAAATTGAGGTCTTGCTCCTTGACGAAGTCTGAGTAGTCCAGGCGATGCGTCGTGCCAGAACGTTAAATCAAGAACTCCATGGGAGGTAACCCATGCATTGTAATAAGAAAAAAAATTATATGTCATGAATTCTTGTTTGTGATCTAGCTTTCAGGTGAATACAAGTGTTATTTGGATGTTTGTGAGTACATCTATGGGGGAAGACATAACTTAAGGCTGAAATAGCTAAGAATCTGCTTACCCCATATGTGCCCATACGAGTCGTCTAGAGGCAGATGGACCATTCACTGGTCCGTGTGAAGTGGGCACACCTGCCCCAGAAAATTGCAACAAGGCGCAAAGTGAAGAGCAATGGTCGACCAAATAGATCGTAACACGTGTCATGACCCATGAGGCTGTCCGTGGAGGTGATATTGATGAAGGAAAATGCACATGCATGTTTATTTGTCCAAGTGGTAAGACACGGCAGGTCCACACGGACCGTCTCTAGCCAAACGGGTCGTGAGGTCAACCGTTGGGAGGATATGCATGTGGCTAGCCAAATTTCACTAGTAAATCATGCCAAGTATGGATAAATGGACGACATAATGGACCTTATCACTTGTCATGGGTCGTTAAGCCACCCGTAGAGGTGCCGTCCACCACCAAACCCCAGGTAAGTGCCTCTTTGTTCCTAGTGTGAAGGGATGGATGGTCCATACGGACCGTGCCACGTGCAATGAGTCGTGTGGCCATCCGTGTAAGGGTTTGACCAGTTAACTTAGTTGACCAAGATTATTTTAAATAACCCCATGTGATCCCAACACTTTACTTTTCACTACTCCACTCTCTCTCTGTCATTCCTACGGTTCCCCCTCCCCTTTTTCTCACTTTCTCTCTTTAAATCCCAACAAATTCCTATCTTATTTGTGACAATTCATGAGTTAATCACATGATTTGTAGCTTAAACTAAGTGTGGGTATCAAGTTTTTCAAGTAAGTCCTCTTCTTCTTTGCTATTCACCAAGTAAGAACCTAATTTTTCTTTCTTCTAATGTTGATTTTGGTGCCTGCCTGTATAGATCTTAGCCAAAGATTAGTTCTTTCTTGATTTAAAGCATCATAACTTACATTGTTGAGGTTGTGCATGCATGTAGTGGTGAAAACCACTATTATTGAGTTCTTAGGTTTAAACCATGAAAAAAGAGGATTTTTGTTGCTTTTTGACATGATTTTTGGGGAAATTGATTTATATAAGCTATTGTATTGCTTGAATCATTGTTGAGTGGGGTGAAATTGCATTGACTTACATGTATGAGCATGAAAAGTTGAAAATTAGTTCAACGGGGGTCGGACGGCCGTTTACACGACCCGTGGCATATTTCATGGACCTTGTAACGGCCCATGTCGCGCCGTCTGTCACACCTCATGAACAAGTCCCTTTTGACGGGCACATTCACGGACCATGTCTCATTATACGAGTCATGTAGGGTCCCGTGTACCCTGTTCCACCTGCATTATTTTGCATAGATTGCATTTAATTTTTAAGTTATATATGTTCTTAAGTGCAACGGCCCTATGATCGACCGGGTGATGCCATTCGTAAGGTTTATTATTACTTTCATGGCATAGGGAAAGTCTGAGTACCCGTTAGTGCATCAACCTACGTGTGCAACAATTTCTAACAACATGTATTCCTTTGTGGCACGTGCAGGTACTATGGGTCCACGATGGAGCTTAGTCAGACGCAGTGATAGGGACGAGCCTGTGTCACGCCTCCATGACTCCCCAACTGTATCACCTAGCAATCAAGCTAGGAGTGACACGGGAGATGACTCCTCCAGTTGGTTCGAAGTTTGCTATAGAGGCAATGTCTCACCCCACTTTCCTCGTGCTACGTGGGCCCACGCATCAGGCCATCGCAGAGCTCCCCAGTCTGAAAAGGGGGCCCCTTCCATAAGAGTTGAGGAGAAGGCAGCTGCCTTGGAATAGGAGAATGCTTCGAACCAAGACAACCAAGGGAAAACTCTGGAGGCTGAAGGTCATAATGCTGAAAAGCAGGTGAATGAGGGCTAACTTCGGGATAGTGATGACGAGGCCATTCATTTTGCAGTCTCATAAACGACAGACCTCGAAATAGCCTGGGCACTTATTGCCTTTCTGAGGGGTCGGTGGACAATCCCAGGCACTAAGGATATCTACACCAATGGTCTTGCAAAAGGTTCTGGGGAGTTCAAATAGCAATCGGTCCTTCCAGAGGTTCGGGTAATCACTGACTAACTTGACAGAGTCTCAGAAACTAGAGATACCTTTCACACACATACGTTTGGCTGGATAGCGCAACCACTAAGGTACTACAGGCCTGCCATTGTTGAAAAGTTTTACCCAACTATATTGCTAGCCTCCTAAATTCGGTGGAGGGTACCCAATTTACAAAAGTGAAGAGATAGGTCGCCCTTACTACATCCCTGAGGTCACATGTAATGGTGCGTGGTACACAAGTGAATATATCAGAAACCACCATTAACCAGTTCCTATTTGGGCAAGACTACCAAGCTCCTCCAAATGCCCAGTTTATGGATAGACACATGCAGATTATGGATGCAGTACGGATGTTTGACTCATCATCAAGGGTTGCACTATTGGGTTGGATCGCAGAGCGAATAGCCATTAAAGGGGGCTGAGGCACCTTGGGTTACCAACCCCAAGTGTCCTATCGCCAAAGCATCATTGACATTTGCTGTAAAATTTTGGTGGTCGGTGGTGCAGGCAAGGCTAAGACCCACAAGAAATGATAATACACTTCAAGATTCGCATGCTTCTCTTATAGCTTGCTTGATGTCCAGATTAGAAATAAATGTAGGCCGAATCATTGCTTTGAGATACGGGACCGAATTTATCTAAGAGAGCTGGCATACCCTTCCCGTGCCTAGTTCATGCCCTGTACAAATAGGCTGGTGTTCCCACTACTCATTCTTTAGACAAGAGGATAGCCCCCAAGGGCATAGCTAACATTACCCTGATCAAGGATGTCCAAAACCCGCTCATGAGGAGCAAAACACGTTCGTTAGGGGGGCCGACCAACTTCCCATTTGTACCTCCACAGCAACCCTTGCCATTTGAGGACTACACCACTACCCTAATATCAGGCACAGCTTCTGAGTAGCCTAAGGGGTAATGGTGCAGCTTCTCCAGTGCAATAAGGGTACGCATATGTGCCTTATGAGTTTTTGGCCAGATTGGTGGCGGACCAACGGCAGACACAGGCCATTATTAATCAGATAGTAGATTAAATCCCCCACATCGTCCAGTCTCATTCACAGTAGGTGGTGGACCAATATAATGACTCCCTTAGGAGCCAAATCGTGACCCTATAGAGCCAAGTCAGCACATTGGAAGGATACTTATACAACATGTTTGGGAGTATGACTGGAGATGAAATAAAGGATCTGGTATAGATAGTGAGTGGTATGAAGGCTCAAATTGCTAAGTTGACTACACAGTGCCAGGCCCCTACATTGACTCTGCCTCTAGAGTCGTGGATGAACCTATTCAATATACCGGCGGCATTGGCCCTGGATGAGATATGGGGTATTCCACCAGCCCCATCTGAGGCACCCACGCCACCCACAGAGTAGCTTAGGAGGAAGGACAAGGGTAAATGTCTAGGTTAACAAAAGTGTCCTCCCAGTGACCCACAAAAAGAAGAAGACCAGCAAATGCGCAAAGCCGCTAGGGCCCAGCACCAAGCAGCAGCTGAACGGGTCAAATGAGAGTGGTTGGCCATAGAGGCGGCACAGGCAGGAGCCACTGTTAACACCTTTAGACTAGGTGCTACATATGCTGATGATGATACCCCAGAAGGGTCCGGTCCCATAGACATTGTTGACGCATAGGGCGTCCCAGGTATGTTCTATCCTCAATTTGTTCATTCAAGTGTGTTATGGTGTAGCGAGGACACTACACTGTCTTTTTGAAGGGGGTGGGGCATACTGCCACTTGAGAGTTTTTCTTTCCATGTTTCTTTTCCCTCAAGTGTATTATCTAGTAGAACTGGTATGTTTAGGTCGTATTGTTTATGTAATTATAAGTATCACAGAAGTCTAGGGGTAGCCCTTATGTTGATCTTTGTGATGTTCCATATTAACAATGCTAAGTATATTTGTGTTGCATCTCATCCTGACTAACTTTCACAATTGTGGTAAGTATTATATGTGTATGGTTGGTATTTTGATGAATGAAGTAGGCCTATGTGATTTAGTACCAACTAGTGTAAACAATGTGCCATGTGTGTGTGAGCTAATTGCATAATTTCATCAACACACTTGTGAGATAGAACTTACCTGGTTAGTCCTACTAAAACACTTGAATGACTGGATTAGGAGGGGATCTTAGGACGTTGTTTTTGAATAGTCACTTAGCCAAGAAAAATTGACCCACCAAATGAAATTGTCCTTTCGAACCAAAGTTGAGCCTAAATGGACCTTTTCTTTGAAATCACCCAAATTCACCTCCCCAATCTATCTGTTAATCTTTGTTTTGGCCCCGGTCTCTCCAAGGAAATTGTGAACCTCTGCCTAAGGCAAAAGCCTAAGTTGAGGATGGCTTATGTTGTTCCTGGTCCTTTAGAAAGATATTGTGAACCTTGACCCAAGCCAAAGGCTTAAGTTGAGGGTGGCTAGTGCAGGGAGAGCAGAAAAATGAGTGTGGAAAAGAATAAAATGATAATAAGAGAAAAAGAAATGGGTTGTGACCGTGAGCAAAGCAATAAACAAAAAAGAAAAAGAATAAAAATGAGTGAATAAGCACGGAAATCACTTCTTGTACTATCGAAAGTGGAAAAATATGGGCAAGAAAAGTTGGTGACCAAAAAGCAAATGGCTGAGTTGAAACAAGTGTCTGGGAGAGGTCATTTAGTCACTTTAATCTTAAATATACCTAGCCCGAGCCCAAGCCTACGTTACAAGGCGAAAAAGTCCTAATGTGATCCTAAAAAGCTCATTCAAGAGTTAAGGTGGTGACAATAAGGGCAAGTTCATGATCAAGGCATGTGTGTCCACTGGAAGTCATTTCTAAGAGTGAGTGACTACATTCCAGTCTCTATTTTACATGCTTACGTTGAGTGTGAGACTTCGTTGTGGTGAGGGCACTATCTTTTGCATTGGTTGATTGCTAACTTAACTAAGGTCACTTTATTCCTAATCATTTGTGGACTGACCATGCATGTATAATGTTTGCCTTAATCTTTGTGGGTCCGTTTGGGGTGTGAGCACATTCTTGAACTTGTTAGTAGGGCATAGGCATTGAAAAACCTTAGGGCGATCCATAGTCTGAGTGAACACTTGTGTTTATGGTTGTTTGGTTGAGTTTTTATTGCTTGATGACAAGCAATCATTCTAAGTTGAGGGTGTTGATGACTCATAGAAATATGACTTGTATAACGCTTTAAACAAAGAATTTTTGCACGTTCTCAAGCAAACGTTTTATTTTGATGTTTGTTTTTTTCAGGAAAAAAGACTAAGGCATGGAAGAAGTAAGAACATGAAAGAAAAATGATGAAAAAGAGTGCAAAGAGGAGCTTTTGATGTTTGTTTTTGTTGTTTTTCAGGAAAAAGACTAAGGCATGGAAGGAATGAGAATACAAAAGAACAAAGGATGAAAAAGAGTGCAAAAAGGAGCCAAAATGGAACCAAGTGTGGGCACATGGGGGCCTATATGGCCCGTGTACATCTAAACGGATCGTGAGGTCCATCGTGGCCTCAAACTTGGCTGATAGCGGCGGCAGTTTGGTGAAGGCAAGTCCCATGGCACGTTTCATGGACCATGGGAGGACAAACAGGTCATGGTGCAGCTCGTCAAAGTGACGTGAAGCGAGAGTCCGTCGAACGTTGGAAGGTTTTGGCCGTGGCACAAGACGGCATAGCCCACGGACCATTAGGAGTCAGACGGGTCATGCAGCTGACCGTCAAGATAACATGATGAGGGCACTGTTGAAAAGCTAGCAAAATGGGCTAAGGGAGGTTATACGGTTCGTGTCACGGACCGTGTGATCAACTACGGCCTGTGATGTAGAGGCGTGTGAAAGAAGTTGAGTGAAAAATGGAAAAGGCACGACAGATGGTCCATCTCACAGACCGTTGCACTTCATACGGGCTATTTTCCTGAGCGTGTAGCAGCACATGATGAGCAGCGAAGTTGAGGCTAAGGATAGTCACACGGACCATTTGATGGTCCGTCTACCGTCACACCGGTTATGTGGTGACCCATGTCCATGCCAATGGATTTTTTCTATTTTAATTAGGATTAGGGTTTCTTTATATGTAAATGGTTATTTTATTTATTTTTTAGTTAGTCTTGGACAGCTAGAGATAGAAAACATTGAAAAATGTTATTTTCTTAGAGATTTCACAAGATTTTGGGATTTTGCTTATCGCATTCAAGCTTGTAACTTGTGGATTCATGGATTATTCAATAGTAAGTCTTCTATTATGAATTCCTTGCATTGTTGCGAGTTTTATTTCCTAAATATATTAGGCAAAACCCACAACTAGGGTTGTGGGAACCACGCCAAATTAATATGATAGGCGAATATGAGGTAAATTTCGAGATGGATTAGCTTATATATCGTAGTAACCTTCGTTATAATTTTTTCCTTGATGAGTCGACGCATTAGGGTGAGCCTTTATTCTTTGCATGCCCGAAAGGGATGTTTTGATTAGGAAAAGAGTTCTACAATGGAAATTCGAGGTTTTTAACATATTCTAAGTACTTAAGATCGAAAGGCGAAAGTATTCCAAGATAAACAACAAGGGTTAATACATAAACATTCTGAGATCGAAAGGTGATGAATGATATGCGTTTAAGAGGGACCGAGAGGTAAATTTAATGTTACATAACTTGTTAGATCTTATATATGTAATCATGAATGAGTTTACCACTAGATTCGGCTATTGCATTAGATGTCATGGGGAACACAATCCTATCCTTGATAAATCTATTGAAATCTAATTGTCCTTGCACTCATTTATTACTTTCTTTAGTTAATTAGTTTGAAAAATCCAAACCCCCCATATTTACTTTATGCACTTTTATTTCGGGAATAGATAGTACATCTGAAAATGGTGCTAATAGATATATTCTCACGCATTCCCTGTGGAATCGACCTCAACTCTGGTTGAGTTCTATATTTGATCAACGATTGCTTTACTATTCCGTTTGGAGTGTAAATTTGGGTGTATCACATATCTAACTCTACCAAGTCAGCTAAGGTATCTCTAAGATAGATAGATACTACACAATCTCTATAGACCCTCTCAGCTAGGATATGCTCACCAGTAGGAGTGAAAAAAGAAAAGCGTTTAAGCAAACACTCTAGAAGAATCCCAAACCTACTAGCCACATAGGGAGTCACAAAACATAGAGTGGTATTCGGGTCAAGCAATGCATAATATTCAAAAGTAAAGACTTGAAGCATACCCATAACAACTTCTGGTGCCACCTCCTGATCCTGACGATTTCCTATTGCATAAAGACGGTTTGTCCCGCCTCCTGCACTCATAGTAGTACCCCTCTGATGACTGTCAGCTGAGGGTGCTGCAGAGGACTATGCTTTATTACTTCCATCACCTCGTCTTCTTATAGGACAGTCACCCTTAAAGTGACCAGTCAGCCCACATATGTAACAAGCATCTGTGCCCACACGGCACTCACCTAGATAAAGCTTGCCACACTTACCATAGGGTGGTTTTCCCCTTGAACCTTGAGTTACACTCACCTGGGATTGAGAACCCTGAGCCCTAAAATTCTGGTCACCATAAGACTTCTGATCATACCTGTTCTTCTGGATAGGTGCACTCACTGCAGAGGGTGCATAACTAGAAGATCTCTTTTGAAAGTAGGATTTATCACCCTTTTTTGGTCTCTACTGGCTAGGGTCATGCCCTAACGACTTATCTTTCTTGCTCAAATGCTTTTCTCTATCTCTCTTTTTATCTTCGTTAATTTGCTGGGCATATACCATGATCCTGGAGATGCCCATACCGAGAATCAGTAATGCTGCTTTGCACTCCTTTTTTACATGTCTGCCCAAGCCAAACATGAACTTTCTCATTCTTGCCCTTATGTCTTGGATCATCTTAGGAGCATATCTGGATAGCTTAATAAACTTGAGACTGTACTCCTTCACGGTCATCCCCTCTTGCTTTAAGTTCATGAACTCATCAACCTTCACCTCCCTCAACTCTTGGGTAAAGAAATGGTCAAGGAACACAGTCTCAAACTCATCCCATTCAGCAGGCTAAGCATCTTCACCTCGACTATCCTCCCATTGGTTGTACCAGACATTTGTAACATATTTTAGCTAATAGGAAACAAGCTCAAATCCTTCAACCTCATTATCATACATGGACCTAAAAACCTTCCACATCTTATCGATGAAGTTCTGTGGGTCCTCCTCAACCTTTTACCCCATATAAACTAGCGGGTTCATCCGTAAGAAGTCTCTAAGCCTGGTTACAGTCGTGGACTCTTAGGAGCTGGAACTAGAGGCCTAAGGACCTCGACTATTACCCTGAGAGGCCACTAGTTGGGTGAGCATAGTAATGGTTCCCCTAAATTCCGCCTCTAAGGTGGAGACTAGTCGTGGTTATGAAAGGGGCGCCTATGGAACCTTAACAGTTCTGGCCGGTTGACCCCGTCTCCTTGTCCCCATCTGAGTAAGGACCTCTGGTGGGGGATTCTCTGCGTTTAGGGCTGAGGCATATCTTTGGGCAACAATACGTTTTGGAAGTATGATCTGCAATATGTAACACATGAATTAGAAAAGAGTTTTCGTAGAGTTAAACTCTATCGAACTAAGAACATAGAAGAAGGGTAACAATTCCTAATGTCCTATAACCTTCTGCTCATGGAGTGTGGTGTACAACACACCCATAAACAAGTCTAAACTAGATTCATAGACTCCCTAGGATACTTGAACTCTGGGCTCTGATAGCAAGGTTGTCACGCCCTCGGAGGGTACCCTAGACGTAACTGGCACTCAGAGACTATTGCTAGTCTCCAAGCGAACCGCTCAGTCTCAAGATAGTCATTCAATCAACTATATAGCGGAAGTCATTAGGGGATTAAGTAGGTACTATAGTGGGTCACTCAACTCAATCACATCTATAGCAAAAATAAGGGCCATAGGCCAAAACTAATCTCAACATTCATGGCATAAATTATATTCAAGAACTCAAATTAAAATGGGAAAGATCCCAACATCAAAACCATCATCTCTATGTATATGAAGCCTCTACTTCTATGGTCTAAAAAGGTACTATGACAGGTCATGGCTACGACAAACTCATAAGGAAATAGCTCAAAACATGTGAAAGGAAATAAATGGCATCCTCCGAAAGTAGGGGAGGACTCACAAAATCTCTGAACTAGGAAGTGTTGAACCTCAACAGGCTATCTGTAGAAGTCTTCTATTTGTAGTATCTGCATCATAAAATGATGCAACGCAAAATGGAGTCAGTACGTGAAATATACGGTATGAAAAATAGCTAAATAACAAATATAAGCAAAAGTAACATGGAATAATCTCAACTCATGATACACACTCAGAATGATAAGCACTCCTCTCAAGTATGGATAAGAGGTAGACATTAACTCATCAGCATCAATCAAGACTCAAGCCATCAACTCAACATTAGAATACTAACAGTGGGGAACCTAGCTGGGAGTTTCTCGGATCTACAACCATTCCCTATGAGCCGATAATGATACAACGAAGCGATGTTACTATGGCATCCACCTAGTACCTTGCCGGGGGGAAAGGGCGTGGCATCTGTGGATCCATAATAATATCAACTCCATTTTAGGGACTAAGTAAACATTCATTTTTCATGGTCCAATCCTCTTCTACGCTGGTTACGTAGTTATGAGTGCAAGAGGGACTGACTCTTACTTATTTCGATGCTCGACACTCCTCCTAGGACTCATATTTTTCACGGTCTAATCCTCTCCTAAGCTGGCTACGTAGTTATTAGTGCAAGTGGGACTCACTTTTACTCATTTCAGTGCTTGGTACTCCCAGGATTCAATATGCTCATAAACATCAAACATCAAGATTTCTCATCATTTAGTCTCTTTCGGACAAAGGACATCAACTTATCCAATTAACTAACAACTCAATAGCTTAAGAACATTCTTTTAAGATTAAGTTCAACCCTTTTAAGACTCTGAAGACATCAATCTCATCAACGTCATCATCAACACACTCAACTCAGGACCAAAATCACAACAACAAGCACATTAATACGATCAAGGCTCTAGACATCAATACCTAGGTTCATTCTTGTAATCTTTAGTAAAGAAATCATGTAGGATTTTATACAATAATTCAAATAAACTATTTAAGCAAATAATTCAAGTTTATGATGATCATCAACTTAAGAAAATACATAAGATAAGTATAATTTTCAATAGAATATTCAAGCATTTAAATATAGAACTCATCACCTTCAACTATCAACTTATTTCAATCAATGGGGCACATGGAAGAACAATTTCATGTTTTGGGTTAGCCTTACATACCTGGGATGAAGAAGAACTTAAGTTCCTTCAAGGAATTGAGCCCGAATCTTGAAATCCTCAAGCTTTGTCTTCTTTCTATCTCAAGAAGTCTCAATTAGAAGCTAGGAAAAATGGGTCTTGAAACCCTTAATCTGAAGAAAACGACTTTTATACACGTTATTGTGACTTAGGAGGGGTTGGGGATTGACCAAAATTCCCTCCCGTAATAAAAGAATAAAATTTCACCCCATCGCGAAAATTCTCAAAACACGCTCTTTCTAGAAAATTGAAAAAAAATAAGTGGAAGTTCGTGCCTAGGCGCGTCGCGCCCTGGGCGCACACTCTCACTAGTTCGGATTTAATTACAAAAAATTCTCTTTTGACTCAGTCCCTCTAAAATCCGATCGAGATCATTTACCCACTCAATTTTTCCTGCTGATCGCAAACCCGATCTCGAATTTTTCATAGATGCTTGGGAAGACGCATTATACGCACAATGCCATTCTAGGGGTATTTCGATAATTTCACTAGGTGTTACAACCTCTTAGAGATGTATTTCAATCCCTAGGAATGTTGGTCAGAGCTTTGTAACTTTGGAAATATCACTGGAAAGAACTCCATTGATCACCCCTTCAAAGAACTATATAGTTGATATCGATGTTTCTCCTATGTGTACTTCATTCCTCCTAAAACGTTATGCAACTCCCTTATTTACAGTTGTAGGGAGTTGGTAAGGTTTCTTGTGACAGGACAAACTATGTCATTTGTGACACTTGATAGCTTTTAACTGATTCTTGAATCTGACTAGAATTGCCACATTATCTGAATGCATGGCATAAGGTTGTTGGTCTTGAGTTTGATGAGATACGAAGTCACCTTAACACGTGTCATGAGTTTGGGGTTCAAAATGAAATGGACCTGAACTTGAATTTCATAAAATAGACTTATTTATATATATATTCCAAATTAGTATGAATTAAATTCAAATTTCAAACATTTAACCCAATAAAAACTTATATATTTACAATTAGGAACTAAACAATTATATAAGAATAAATAAAGTAATTGAAATTTAGTAAGAATAGGCGGATAATGTTATAGCCCATGCACACTCAACCTATAGTATAAATATAAAGGGAAGATATTTAGGGAAACCCCATTCTTCTATGCAAATATAATTCTGAAATAACATATCTCACAATTAAATCAGTTACATTTCTCTTACAACTGTTTCTATACAATTATCATCTCAAATGGCATCTGTATCTATGAGGAGAAGACTTAAAAAATCATAATGAAAAAAAAAAATAAAATGAAATGTAAGTGTACAAGTGTATAGCTGCAACCTTTGAGAAAACATTCAAGTTGTTATGCAGTTGTTGGCAAGCTTGTCTCCATATAATAACAAAACAAGCTCCATCATGGTCATTTACCATTACATTGAGGAGTACATCAAGTGTCCTCTGTAAAAACTTTGAATATGTAATCACGAAAACGCCTTGAGTATGCCTTTGGATCAACAGCGGAGATAGAGTTGGGGTCACATTGGATAGATTTATACGCATGCTCAAGCTTCTTGGTAATGTCATAATCTTGGAGTATGTCTATGATTCCAAAAAATAATATGACATCATAGAATTCCCCTGTTGGTTCTCCTACTAACTGAAAATCTAAGTCATTTTTCCTCTCTGTCCTTTCAACCCTTGCTGACATGTTTATTCCCAAACATCCACCACCCAACCTGCCATTTCCAATAACGCTTTCAGTTGATGTTAGTTTTATAGCTAACCAACATTACCAGCAATGCATCTTAGCCCTAGACTCTAGATCATATATATGTATATATATAGCGAACAGATAGAAAAAGCTATAAGATAGTGTTCTATCTTTTAGCTAGTTTAGAAAATCAATTTCGGTGTACTTTGAGAAAATTATGATGCTTGGAAGATTAAAAGTGTACCCTGGAAGCAGTTGATCCCTATCTGCCTGATAAAGACGAGGAGCTGATCCATCTTCTAATCCTTCAGTATCTGCAAGCAGGGGATGTATATAAATTTGGAGAAAAGAAAACTTGACTAACAGTTAAAATGATTGAAAGACCTGACGTTGTCAAATGACTTATGTTTTCACGATGAATAAACATAAATGATTCAATCAGCACCAACCAGTAGGTGTTCTACAACCAGGAGGAGGAGTTTGGTCGCCAGTTGCATCCCTAAAATGAAGACCAACTAAAAGGCTGTAGTCCATCACTCTCTCTTGTTCCAGTAGCTCACAATCCCTATCAACTTGCCTGAAGTTTGACGACATACATGCATTTTAACATTCTTCCGCCAAATACTAGATATTGGCAATTAGGGAAGGGATTCTACCTTCGAAATTCTTGGAACCATGTCTTTGGTAACCTGAATATAAAGTTGAGATCAAGGTCTTTTAAAGTTGTGGTTGCATCAATCTCTGATTCTGGCTTATCTGTCATCCGCCCAAATGTTGACCCTTTCAAGTCGAATCGTCTATGAATTGTATAATCAGTGCAGAAGAGATTCCCCATGATAACAAATCGTACCTAAAATATTGAATCATATAATAAATTATACTGTTGTATTGATTGATCATGGTAGCATTAACGTTTATAGGGTGTCATGTCACTACCTTTTTCTGTGCTGGTCCAGTTAACTTAACGCAATGCAGGCCAAAATACTTGGTCATTAGGGTGTTCTCAAAAGCACGAACGTGACTGAAATAGGCATGGAGCATCCTTAGAAGCACCTAAGAACCATCCATGGACAAGAAAAGTTACTGGCTTATTTTATGCAAGGCAATTTCACTACTAAGCATACATAAATATCTATATAGAAATCTCACTTTCACTTCTGCCTTCTTCATTGTCTTTATCATGTATCTATCATCATTTGTCAAGTAGAAGAAGCTTCCACTTTTTCCTGGGGAACATAGCTCCCGGAGGGCATCATTGCCACAAATAGACAACATATAATCAGCTGCGTCCACTTTGAATAACATCCTTAAAGCCCTAAAAACTTTTGGGCAATAGTCTTTCCATCTGAATTCACAAGATGGATGAGGAGGTGTGCTTTTGGATCCTTCAGGTGGGAATCTCGTCCAGTACTTCTCTTTTGGATCGAATGCCGAAGGCTTGAGATCTAGGGATGGAACTGGTCCTGGCTTTCCTACTGAATGCCTATGACGTAATTTTACATCAGAACAAATATAACAACTACTTGTTATCTTAAAGATGAGAACACAAACCAATGTCCAGCAATTTTTGTTTCTCTATATAGATAAGGAAAATGGTATTAAAAAAAAAGTAGTGATTTTGTCCTGTTTGATTTCCATGAAAATGCTGTTTCTCATATATGCGACTTTATTTCAGTTATATAAATGTATCGCACAAAATAAATTAGTACCTGATTCCCAACTGCAAATTAAGCATAAGGTCATAATTCTTATGGCCTTTGGAAATAGTCTCTCCTTGCCTTTTTGCTGCATTAGGATGTCTAATAGGGCTCCCTCTAATATATCCATCCATGGCATCATCTATACAAGAAATTCTTGGAGGTGTTCCTGCACAGTCTGATAAGCGCATTCGACCAAATTCCCTATCTACAGGGGCTGCGTCTATTCGCCCATCTACTGACATCCTTCGTGGCCTAATGTTGTTTTCTGTCGTCTTGGCAGACCTCCAAACTGCCAGCTTTTTCTGAGAAGGCAATATTGAAACCTTCTCATTTGGACAAATAACACATTCCCTCAAATCATTATTGTAAACTTGCTGAGGACCCCAATCAAGATTTCCAGTTTCTAACAATGACGCAGATGGATAAAAAGTCCCATTTTGTTCGTTTTGATCTTTATTCCAATTTCCAACATAAAAGCTCCCATCTGGCCATTTCAATGTCCCATTTCCCTTTGGTACTCCATCTTCCCAATTCCCTTCATACACATTCCCATTTTTCCAACACATGTTGCCTTTTCCACATATCCCACCATTCTTCCATTCACCAACATAATAATTGCCATTCTTCCATGTATACTTGCCGTTTCCTTGTTGTAATCCGCGACTCCATTCTCCATCATACAAATCTCCATTAGAGTATTCTTTAATCCCATGCCCATGTTTCAAATTCATGACCCAAGAGCCTTTATATGAGTCTCCATTAGGCCCCGTAAACGTGCCTTCACCATCCATGTATCCACTCTTGAAATTCCCATCATAAATAGCACCAGAGGGCCAACTAAATGTTCCTTTTCCCATCTTTTTCCCTCGAAACCAATCACCTATGTACATGCAGCCATCAGTCCACCAATATTTGCCATGTCCATGGGGGAAACTATCGACACAATAACCACTATAGTAATCGCCATTGGGGAGGAACCTCTCGGAATGGTAAACCTCCCCATTCGCGTGACCATCATTGTCCTCTTCTAGATCTACTTGATCAATTATATCTTCCACAACCTGAGATGGTCCATACGTACCAAATATTGTATTCGCTCGTTTCCTCGCTACTGCTTGTGTTTTCCTAACGGTTGCCTCCCACGCCTTCATGATATTTTAATCAGATAGATTTTGATAAATTTGGTCCTCGATGAGGAAATGCATCACCCATGCAGATGATGAGATACAAAAATCAATATTTCATTCTCCGCCTTGATCGCTTTCTCTTTCTCTTTCTTTTTTTTTTTCTCTCCCCTCCCTCCTACGTGTGAAAGTGCCACTCTAACCAATAATAAATTATCACAAAAATATTTAACTACTACTACATACTCTCTATTTTCTTGTCTGGACTAAGCTTCGTCATATCTAATTTGCCAATATTTAAGATTTTTTACAAATAAATAACATTCTTCTCAAAATGTTTTGCATATACGTGGGGTATTGTGCAACATAAATAATTTATTGTAAAGAAATAAAAAATTCTTACAAATAAATATAATGAATCATTAATGATGCCATAAAAATTGAGAGAGGAAAAAAATTACAAACACAAATATAATTAAATATATATAAATGAACGAGAAATCAAATAAAATAAGAGATTTTGAGATCAACAATATAATTGAATGTATTATTGTTTGTTGTGATTTATCTGATAATTTCTTGATTTATAATTTGCAAGACCAACTTTTCCCTTCATTCAATATGAAAAATTGAAAAGATAAGGCTTTTAACTTTTAATTTAGAAATGACGGGTCTTAAAATCATTTTTTTTTCATTTTCATTTTACTTAATGTCTTCTCATTTAATAGCATTTAAAAGTTGATTCGACTTTTGTTTTAATGCCTTTTATATGATATTATTTAATATTTAATTAATTAAATCTTTAATTTTTATTTATGAATAAAATTGTAATGTAATTTTCCACTTTTGAGACTTTTTACTTTTATAATATATGACTAGTTGAGACTCATTTGAGATCAACAAAGTATATAAAATAGATTAATAAATGTACTATATGATCCGAGATTTAGTTGAAGCTATAGAAAGCTTAAAATACTAAAAAATGAATAACTAAAACGTCTCAGGACCAGAATGCGAGTGCAATGTGGTTCTTTGCCTGTGCGGAAATGTCAAATTTGGCTATATATATATATATATATATATATATATATATATATATATATGAAAAGAACTTCGTGCAGAGAGAAGCCTATGTACTTCTATAGGTTTTAGGGAGCTTTTGAAGGGGAAAATGATATAGGACCTCGCCAGTCCATCTAACATAACGTTATTCCTTTTACCTTTTCAAAAATACTATTTTTTGTTCAGAATAGCCATTTTCTATATAGTCTTTCTGTTTTATGATTTGTATATTGTCCTCTGTCATCTAATCCATCGATGTTTGTACTACTTTCTTCATTAGTTTCTTTATTATCAGATATTTCATAAATGTAATCTTCATCTTCTAACTCATAATCTATATAATCTATCGGTAGACGTGTTCTATGATTACTTCTGCTATTTGTTTTTTCTTAGGTATCTTTGGCAATAACACAAAACTCTTATATTTCATATAGTACCATTGTTTTGGGCTTCTATATTTATGTTTAATCTTTTTATATTTTCTAAATCTTTTCTTTCTATGTTTTTTATATATCCTAATTTTCCACAGTTATAACATTTACATTCACTTATGTGTTTCTTTTTTCTATATGGCCTCTTATATTTCGTGTAGTACCGTTTTCTTGGGCTTCTATATTTATGTTTAATCTTTTTATATTTTCTAAATCTTTTCTTTCTATGTTTTTTATAATACTTTTCTTCACATCCAAATTGTGGTGCTACTATATCTTTACATGGTTTTTCCATCTTCATATCTTCTCTATATTTTTCGCATAATCAGGCATACCATCTTTTTAAGAATTTTATCCTAGCTCCTAGGGTATCTTGTAGATTAGCTTCATCCTATGCTTTAGTTACTTTCTCATCAAATGGTGTAGGTAATTTTGTAAAATATAATTGTCTTATTCCTGGTCCTTCTTGGGGTGTATATATTCCTTTAGTTACTTTCTCACTAAATGGTGTTGGTAACTTTGTAAAATATAATTATCTTATTCCTGATCCTTCTTGAGTAGTATATATCCCTTTATAATAATATTCTATAAATGCGCAAGAACCTCCCCATTCGCGTGACCATCATTGTCC
>DF359475.1:1302-18441 GCA_000787875.1 Solanum virginianum
AACTAATCCATGGATTATTTACTCTAATACATCTTACCAAACGACTCCTAAGTCCTAACTCACCTCCTTGGCTAAGTAATTAGTGAAATAAAAAAAAAAGAGAAGAAAAGAGGCGGCCAGAAAAGCATAAAATAGTTGCGCTGGTTTCAGCTCAAAGTTGTCTAGTGCTAGCTTTGAGAGAAAAAATAAATAAATGGAGGAAGATCGATGAAGCAAAAGAGAGAAGAAAGGTCGGAGAAAAGAAACTCAATGTCAAGTTGAAGTTTCCATCTCTTAAGACCTGTAACCAACAGTAGTTTGAAGACAGAATCACTGAGACCAAATTGGAGCTATTCGACAAAAGTATTGTGAGTGATAATTTTTCCATAGTTGATTTTTAATTCTCTTGTATTTTAAATTTGGTTTCCTGCATTGGACTGATGTATCTGAAAACTAGTTTCTTAAACCTGGACAAGCAAAACATGATCAATTGTTTCAAAATGCACTCAAACATGGTTACTTTGAGTTACATATGTATCGCTTCTGAATTTATGCATTAGTATATATTATGGGATTCAAATTTGACATGAGAAGAATGTGAACATATGCTGCATTACGATAGAACTATCTCAAGGGATTAACTTTGTTAGTATCATTGTTATCTAACGTCAGGATGGTTACACCTGGTGCACCTTGTAGGAAAAACTAATGATACACAAAGACCTTCTAGAAGGGAACCTTGCTATCAGGGTAGTCAAACAACTATACTAATTCCGTAGTGTTAGAAAGCATATTTCGATACTGACATTGGACCCTCATTACTTGAATAACTTGAAAATAGTTTCATACATAAAGTGTTAACTTGGTTGAAATTAGCTATGGATGATAATTTATAATTGCATGCTTTCTTAATATACATATATGCTTGTCGCAGGTAAACTATGGGTGATATTATTGCTCGCTCAGTTAGTGTGACTGACCCGACTCCTCGTTTTTTTTCTTCTTCTTTTTCTTTTTCTCTTTCAGATAGTTCAGTTGAGGGTGCTTGACTTGGAGTTAGGTGTAGACAGAGTTATCGTCGGATCTAGTACGACCTCATTTGCTTCGCGGGGGCCATTATTTTGTTTAGGCTAGTAGAATATATTCGTATATTTAGATTCTAGAGTCATGCTCCTTGAATCGATTTTGTAAACTTCATTTTTGGTTTGTGTAAAAGAAAGAAAAGGGAATGACCTGGGACTTCTGCAGTTTTGTGGAATTCACTGTCTTTTGATGTGATAGTTCCTTGAACTTATCTTGTAGCTATTGTAATAGGTTGGTTTGAACTTATCTTGTAACTATTGTAATAGGTTGATTTGTTGTTTATGGAACATTAACTGGTTTGAAATTTATGGTTTGCTCCTAAAACAAAGGAAATTTGTCAAAAAAAAAAAAAATTCAGCATGAGCTGGTGCAGGCTTATTTGGTGGGCTTAGGTCGACTAGGGGCCTTTGTCAAAAAAAAAAAAATTCAGCATGAGCGGGTGCAGGCTTATTTGGTGGGCTTAGGTCGACTAGGGGCCGATCATGGCTTAAATAGATTTGATTGTGACAATATCATATAAGACTGAACTTAATCCTATATAATACTCTGCTAGTATATCGATATCTTATCAGTGTCATATAGGGTTGGCGCTGATATCAGCATGACATCAACACGTGGATCTTAATAGTAGATAAATTAGGAAGATATTAGTTGTAATTAATTAGGAGGACATAAATATAATGCGGTATATAGATGTATATAACTTGTTTCAAAGGGGCATAAACTTAGTTTTCTCCTAAAAAGACTCAATTTCATTCTATTCATCTATATCTATATTTATACTTACTTACTACCTTAAAAGCACCAACTCAAAAAAGTTAAAGTTAAATTACATTATTAACCCTCACTTGAAAATAACTCCTAAATTACGTAATTATCCCTCTCACTTAAAAGTGATCCCTCAATAAACTGAGTAGACGCTACACACGCGCTCATAACATATTGAATCTTAAAGGACTGCCAATGCAAGGATCAGTATGGAGCAAACAAGAGTAATGAGGTTGTACTCAAGCAACGCAAAAAACACCCAAATTGAAAAGACAAACCCAAGCGCGCCGGCAGTAATTTTCCTGTCCCTCCACAGAAAAATGTCCGCAGGTTTTCCACCGCCGAGAACCTTATATTTATCGACATTTAATGATTAAAGATAACATATATTTGGATGTCACAGATGTATATATAGATTAATACGTATAGAATTAGTGCAAGTTCCAAAATATTGTAAGTTTATTAATTGAAATAGTCATATTTGCACTCACAAGTCATGGCTTGTGAAGTTTACATTACTTTTATATATATTTCTTTTCGTGAAAGTACATATTTTAATGATTTGATTGATATATATGTGCAACACACGTGCTATTGCAACTCTTAACAAAATATTATTGAAGATTTATCAATGTTCTTTTCGTTTCAATCCTTGTGTTGTCTTTCCAACATTTCAGCACAAGTTTGTAAATTTCTTCTTCCAAGTGTTCTCACGGAATATTTTGGTCTTTACAGGTGTCGAGAGACTACACATTAGTTATAATTATTCAAAACAAGATAAGTATAATCTCTATTTTTATCATAAAAAAGAGCTTTTCCCCGATGAATTGATTGTATCTCTTTTACTTTTAGATAGGACCTATGCAAGTTAATGCAAAGTATAAGTCATTTTGGACCAAGATGGACATAGTTCGAACGAAAATTATGTTTATCAATCGTCTTTTTCACCCGTAGCTCTAAAGTTCGGGAGAAATTTTGTAGTAAAATTTCAAGAATTAATTGAATTTAAAAGTAAATGACAAGTGAATCTCACCCAAGAATAGACGCGGCTACCTTCTAGCAATTAAACATACAATGTGAAAGCTATAAGATTTATGACGTTAGCAATGTTTCGCTAGACACAAATATTAGAAACATAACGTCCATCTACAAAAAACTATATTTCTTCTAATATTAGTGCAGAGGCATCAGTCCAATTCGTCCTCACCTAAATTCTAGGATTTGGGAAATCATTAGTTCTGAAAGAAAATGTGCCCATCCATGATGTTGAGAAATCTGGACCCAACAATAACAAATGGCCGGTTTGTGCAATATGATATGATTGATTTGTACAAGTTTTGGCAAGAATGTCATACATGCCGACAGAATAACAGGTCGACATGCCACAAAACAGGTGTTCATTCTAAGAATACAACTATTACCATTCGAGAATGAAGGTTATCTTTTAAATTTATCCGGAAACAATTTCCAGTACGTTTATGTTTTGCAATGACAAGAAATAAAGCACAGGGTCAAATAATAACAAATGTTGGATTGTGCCAACCGCAATATGTTTTTTCACATGGACAACTATATGTAGCACTATCTAGAGGAATATCAATGGTCACCACAAAAGTATTAGTTATAACTGAACAACTAGATCAACAACTAGGGACATACACAAGAAATGTTGTCTACAAGAATGTATTAGGTGAGATATGACTAATACCTAGTTTGGAAGTAATCACACATGGTATATCACACACATACATAAACCTAATGAAAGTTTTATTTGTTGAATTCATAGTTTCAGAGAAAGAAGAGACGATACGAACAACTACCAAAGAAGACGTTAGTTTGTGTATAATCAATTTGCTACAATGATTTGGAACTATTAAAAGCCGTCATGCATTTCAGGACACAATGTAATGAAAAGGGAAAAGTGTTAATATATCCTCAATTAGTTATTACCAAAGTGCAGTAGCAAAGTATGACTCAAGACTGAGATATACGTATGTTGCATGTGTGGTGAAACTCGTTTAGCAAATGTTGGAATTGTGTCATCACGAACTCAATATATATCACTCATTTTATCTTAACTTATATGATTCAAATAAAATTTGAAGAATTAAGTAAAAAAAAATTATAATTTATAAATATTTTAAATTATTAATTATTATAATTTATACTCTAGTATTTTTTTTAAATAATATATATTATTCATTTTGTCCTAATATACCAGCAGAATTTTGAGAGCCAATCAAATAATATATATTCCTCTGATTACCATAATATTGAAAGTACTTCAACTTTAAATTCTTTATGAGTTTAACTTCACATGCTAAGCAGCTCTGCTGGTGCGATGGCACTTTGGTGTCGGAAAATAAGCAGCTTAAGGAGGCAGCTAAGCCATTTGCATAGCAGAGAGATTGTACCATACATTATTGTTCAAGAGTCGAGTCAAAAAATAGGTTATCATTCGACATTGAGGCGCAAAATTTCTGATGTTCCACCAGATATACGTAGAGCGAACAAGAACATCACAAATTTGATTCGAAATGGTCGATTAGAGGATGCACGAAGATTATTCGATGAGTTAAAGAATCGAAATACAGTTTCTTGGAACTCAATGATTAGTGGTTATGTGCAACATCGTCAGATTGTGAAAGCACGGTACCTGTTTGATGAAATGCCGCAGAGAGATGTTGTTTCTTGGAATTTGATGATTTCTGGTTATTTGTCTTGTAAAGGAAATGGGTATTTGGAGGAGGGTAGGAATCTGTTTGATGAAATGCCTGAAAGAGATTTTGTTTCTTGGAATACTATGATTAGTGGGTATGCTAACGCTGGGAAAATGGGTGAAGCGTTGGAGGTTTTTGAATGTATGGCTGTGAAGAATGTTGTATCGTGGAATGCCGTGATTTCGGGGTTTTTGCGTAATGGGGATGTGAAAACTGCTGTTGAATATTTTAAGAGAATGCCGGAGAGGGATTCGGCTTCTCTTGGTGTACTTGTATCGGGTTTGATACGGAATGAGGAATTGGATGAGGCGGAATGCGTTCTTTATGAATTTGGAGAGAGTAATGATGGGAAAGAAGATATGGTTCATGCTTATAACACGTTGATCGCTGGATATGGTCAGAAAGGAAGGGTTGGTGATGCTAGACGCCTTTTTGACAAAATTCCATCTTATAGTGGTCAGGGAATTAGCAGAAATAAGAGATTTGAGAGGAATGTGGTATCGTGGAATTCCATGATCATGGCTTATATCAAAGCAGGAGATGTGGTTTCTGCAAGAGAACTTTTTGATCAGATGACGGAGAGGGATACATTTTCATGGAACACAATGATTTCTGGCTATGTCCATGCCTCAAATATGAGTGAAGCATCAAACCTGTTCTCTAAAATGCCAAATCCTGATGTACTATCATGGAATTCAATTATCTCTGGATATGCGCAGACGGGAAAGTTGGAATTGGCACGTGATTATTTTGAAAGGATGCCCCACAAGAATCGGGTTTCTTGGAATTCCATGATCTCTGGGTATGAAACAAATGCAGACTATGAAGGAGCAATAAATTTATTCAGGGCAATGCAACAGGCAGGAGAGAAACCTGATAGACACACTCTCTCCTCACTTCTAAGTGTTTGTGCTGAAACTGTGGCGTTGTTTCTGGGTATGCAGATCCATCAATTAGTAACAAAGACTGTTATACCAGATATACCTTTAAACAATTCCCTAATAACAATGTATGCAAGATGTGGCGCAATACATGAAGCAAGGGAAATTTTTGAAAAGATGAAATTTCAAAAGGACGTAATCTCATGGAATGCAATGGTTGGAGGATATGCATCTCATGGTTTTGCATTTGAAGCCCTAGATCTTTTTGAATTAATGAAGTGCCTTGAAGTGAGGCCAACTCGCATCACGTTCATTTCAGTTCTGAATGCATGTGCTCATGCTGGTTTAGTCGAACAAGGTAGGTTATATTTTAAATCTATGGACTCTGAATTTGGCATCAAACCTGAGGTTGAACATTTTGCCTCCCTTGTGGATATTATTGGTCGAGACGGGCAGCTTGAGGAGGCCATGGAAGTGATTAACACCATGCCAGTCAAGCCAGATAAGGCTGTCTGGGGTGCAGTACTAGGTGCTTGTAGGGTGCACAACAATGTTGAGTTGGCACGAATAGCAGCTGAAGCGCTAATGCGCCTTGAACCAGAGAGTTCAGGCCCTTATGTTTTGCTGTATAATATGTATGCTGATGCTGGAAGGTGGGAGGATGCAAATGAAATCAGAACATTGATGGAAACAAATAAGATAAGGAAGGAGCCCGCTTATAGCAGGGTCGGCTCTACTTCCTCATAGTAATTTCTGAAACTGTAAATTTTGATCACACAAAGAATTTGGATTGAGTTGGCTATTTTGGGTTTAAATCATTAGAAGGAAAATTTTATGTACAGTATCCAGCTGAGCATGCAGTATTCCTTGCTTAGACTAATAATGCAACAATACTGTTAAACCCCTATTGATGTTTTGGAGTATTTATGTCTGTGTTTTAAGTGTTGAAGTTCAAAAAATTGAGCATAGTGAATTCTAGAGGGGCAGAAGCTTGTTTCATGAAGAAACACTACTAACGCTGGCATCGATTCTACTGTTAAACATTGCATGATCATCAGGTTTGCTGTGCCTAAATTTTCTCACCCTTTTTAATCTTCAGTAGTTTAGTTGTTTTCTTTGTTCAATCTTTGGCTCTCTCTCTCTGGCCTCAACTTCTATAGCGTTATGTATTGAGATAATAAATAATTCATGATGCTAGAAATTTAGGATAGTCAGACTCCTAGTAGGACAGAGGGGATACCTCTATGACTTGCATTTCTATTGTACATGCACCTTGAGTTTTGTTTTATTCAGTTCTCCCTAAAACTCGGAAAATTCCTAATCCTTCTTTCCTGTTGATTAGCTTTTCATGAGTTGGACTTATAGTAAAAGAAATAAAGATCATTAAAAGAAAAAAAAATCCAAGATCTTTGTTTTTTTTGGAATGACAGGCAATTGACAAAATTTCTATCAGGGACCCAAGAGTTGCTAATATTTGTATGAGGTTCAACTAGAGTGTTACTTTTGTTTGCATCTTTTTTTTCTTTCTGATTTTATGGTTCTTCAATCCACAATTACTGGTTTTTTATTGCTTACTGGAGATGACCATGTCATTGCTGTTATTCATGTTAGGCAACACTGCTGTCTGACATCAAGCATTTCCACCTGAACAATCCAAAAAAAGATCGAATCCTATTTAGGATGGAGGATGTTCACATCAGTGCCAATGCTCCAACTCCACGACACGTATTCAAATAACTGATCAGGAAGCTGTGGGGTTTGAGGATGATGCTGAGAAGCTAATTCATTTACTGACTAGAGAAACAGTGGATCTGGATATTAGATCTATTGTTGGCATGCCTGGTCTAGGGAAGACAACTTTGACCACAAATATATTCAAAGATCCGTATATGGTTTTGTTGCTTTGACATTTGTGATTCGATCATGGTGAGTCTTTCACAAACATATAATCTGAGAAAGCTGTTATTGACATCTTTGGGCAAGTCACAGATGTGAAGCACCACGTGCATCCCAGTGATGGTATAGCTGATATGTTGTGCAAATGTTTGATAGACAAATGATATCTCATTGTGTTGAACGATAAATGGGAAATTGAGACATGGGGTTAGTTAAGATTTCGTCTTCGAGTTGGTGGAAGTGGAAGGAGAATCATCGACTTAAACAAGTGGCAGAGGATGTCATGCGATATAACGATCCATATTTTCTTAGATTCCTGACTGCCTATGTTGCTCGGATTCTGTCAAAGGGTGCATGCTGGATTCTCCAAAATTAGTGTATTTTTGGTGAATCCAACACAGGTGTGGCATCGAAGGTGAAGAGTACCCATGACTTAGCTGACTACTAAAGTGTATAATACAAGTTCTATGTGGAATTTGCTTAAGTTTTGTTCTGTCATCACTATTCTTCTCATGGCAATCACCGTTCAGTACCTATTATTACTGTATTATTCTACTTATATGGATTCTTCTGCATCTTCTTTGCTGTGCTTGCCGTTATGTACCGAGTATATATATGTGATTATACATACATATTTTGTATGTAGATATGGAATAAATATCACTCTAAACGTTGACGTGACATCAATAATCAAATTCTTGGTAAGCAATGAAATACACATGTAATTTTTACAACGTATGTAAGAATATGCATAACTTTTAGACATGTTTTTATTTTTAAAATGCTGAACTAATCGTAGTTTCAGTTGATATGTCATGGATCTAGTGGCGGAAAATAATGATTTAAGTGGAATGCGAACCCTGAACATGAGGGTTCATTAAAAAAGAGACCTATCATTATGAGACTTTGCTTATTATTTAAGAGGTTCAAGTGTAATATATATATACGAAAATATAGAAATTTACCATATGGGGTGTAATTTTTCACTGAACCTCTCACCCCTCCTTAGGTCCGCCCCTGCATGGATCTCAAAGTTATAGCTAATAACAATATATATGGGAAAAGTAGACTCAGGGCCGTCTTAAGCACTAGGCCACTAAAGCAAGTGCTTGGGCCTCATATTTTTGGGTGTCCCAATTATTTTTAAAAAAGTATTCATACATACCCTACATATTATTAAAAAAATTATTTATGTTTTTAAACTTAAAAAAGAAAATGTGTAAAAGTTAAAAACAAAAATTAAATAAGATATTATATAACATTTTAAATAAAAATATATAAGATAATTTCTTTTTTTAAAGAAAATTAGGACCCTTATGATTATCCCGTGAAGATTATTTTTTAAACATTCTCAACTCAATGGCAACAAAAATGGATAGAATAACAAAATTATGAAAAGCAACAGGTACAGTAATACAAGCATTACAACAACAGACACGTCCTATGGCCATGTGCAAGATGAAGTTGTCCTGTCTTTTGGAATCTTTATTTATTTCTTCAGTGCTTCACACTCACTCCATCAACATTCGCCATTGATGGATTTCAAGCTCCTCTTTTTTCTCATCTTCCACTACTTCCTAACCAATTCATCTATCTATGCATCTCTTCCATTCCCTAAACAATCTCTTCCGACCAAATCCGGGTCTACCCCACCACCCATTCCGCCATTTTCTACACGTTCTACGAAGCCCAAAATCTCACCACACCTCTCTCTCAAACCCCAATTCTTATTTGGCTTCAAGGTGGACCTGGATGTTCCTCTATGCTTGGAAATTTCTACGAGTTAGTCCCTTGGCGCGTCTCGTCTTCTCACAGGCAAAATGTGGCGCTCAATCCTAATCCTGGATCTTGGAATCGGATTTTTGGCCTCCTTTTCCTTGACAACCCCATTGGTGTTGGATCTAGCATTGCCATAACACACGAAGAAATCCCGAGGAACCAGAAAGACGTAGTGAAGCACGTATGTATCGCGATCAAGAAGTTTATCGAGCTGAATGAATCGTTCAAGGATCGGCCTATTTACATCACAGGTGAAAGCTATGCTGGAAAATTTGTAGCAGCAATTGGATATCAAGTTTTGAAGAAAAATGCTTCATAGTAAAGTGAATTTGGTTGGAGTTGTTATTGGTAACGGACTAACTGATCCGATAAGCCAAGTAGCTACTCATGCTGCCAATGCGTATTACATTGGATTGATAAATGACAAACAAAGGAATCAACTAGAGTCGATTCAAGGAAAGGCGATTTCATTGGCAAAGAGAGGTAATTGGAGTGAAGCAACGAATGCTACAAGTGACGTCTTGAACACTTAACAAAAGATGACTGAAATGCCAACTTTGTATAACATTAGAAGGCATAAGCCATACCAAAATCATTTGGTAGCTAAGTTTTTGAACAATGTTGAGGTTAAAAAGGCGTTAGGAGTGAACGAAACTGTTGTTTTCGAGGTGTGTAGTAAGGTGGTGGGGGATGCATTACACAAGGATTTGATGAAGAGTGTGAAGTATATGGTGGAGTTTCTCGTCAAGAATACTAAGGTTTTGTTGTATGAAGGTCAGTTGGATTTGAGTGTTGGCTTAGTGTCAACCGAGGCGTGGGTGAAGAGAATGAAGTGGGAGGGAATCGACAAGTTCTTGGAAGCAGATAGGAAAGTCTGGAGAGTTAAAGGCGAGTTAGCAGGATATGTGCAGAAATGGGGAAACTTAAGCCATGTTGTGGTATTGGATGCTGGGCATTTGGTTCCACATGATCAACCATTGAATTCTCAGGCCATGATTGAAGATTGGGTTCTTGAAAAAGGAGTTTTTGCTAGTGATCAAATTGGAAACTTGTCCACCAATTTGTCTAATGTACTTTAGGACTATGTTGCTCAAACTCTTCGAAAATGTCCCAGAGTAGTGCATTTTTAGAGGGTCCAACACGGATGCAGCTGCATTTTCGTAGAGTTCACAAGCAATCTAGCAAAGTACTTGTTGTTGCAACTTTGTAAGAGATCATAGTATATGTTACTATGTTTCCTCCTTCAATGAGTTGTTACTATGTTTCATAGATATGTTATTATTCCTGTTGTTGTCTATTTTATTCTCATGATCATATATTCTTGCTTAATGTAATTACAATTACAAGATCATTGTTTATTGTAATTACATTCTGAATTATATTTGACTAGAAATATTTAGAGAAAAATCCTTAACTAATAGGAGTAATGTTGTACGGATCTTTTTGACTAGTCCGTGAAAAAGTATTAGAATTCGACTGGAATATTAGTCTCGTGCAATTTGTATGATTCTTTTTGACCAAGGTCCATTTTTTCCTTTTAGCAAATTAAAATTCTCAATCTAATTTTTCTTTTATAAATTATTGAAAATACTAAACGACAATCTAATATTTTATATCTATAAGATTGAACAATATATGAACAAGTATTAGATAATTTTTAAGAATTATATTCAAAAAACTTTTAAATTGTAAAAAATCAAATCGTGTCAAAATAATTTTGATCCGATTTAATTTAAATTTTTAATTAGTTAAAATTAAAAAATCGAATTGAATTAAGTCTAACCAATCAAATGTCCATACACCTTGACTTTTGGTAAATCAACAGTCATAAATATGATTAGTTTTTTTGTTTTGACGTAATAGTAATATTTAAAATTGACCGATTCAAATATGATGTAACTTTTTGAATTGTGATTTTTGAAATTTGAAATCATGTGTTTTACTTATAAAGTTTTTGATATTTTGTGAATTCAAGTCCTAATATTGGCCAGTTTTTGGTAACTTAAGAAATTTTGAAAATTTGATTGAAAAGATGAAAAAGTCTAGGTGAATTTGCCAAACCTGATCCATTTATCTTCGCCCACCCGGTAATCGGTGACCCGACCCATATGATACCCCGGAAAACAGAAGATATTGGAGATAACAACCGGTAAATGTGCTCCACTTTGAGCCACTAACTCTCAATTTCTCAAATTACTCTCAGCTCACCCTAAAACCTTAACAATGGCTTCCACAGGTGGCCTTTTGTGCAAAAGTAGAGCTTCTTCTTTGATCAGTATCTCTTCTTTTCCTTTGACGGAGCCCAGAATCAGAGCAGGTGAGTCATTCTCATTTTCCAAAATTCCTCTAATTCGATGACATGAATAGTTAATACAGAGGCCATTTGAAGTTTATTGGTTCTGAACTTACCACATATTACGTAGATAGTTTTAGTTATTGAGTTTTCCCAATCTTGCTTTTTAGTTATCCTTCTGCACAACCCTAAGAAAAAGTTACTAATTAGAAGGATAGTTTGACTAGCACATAGGTGAAAAATATTGATTTTCTCTTAATTAGTCATATATTTTGGAACAAGTATTTTTAGTGTACCTGATGACTAAAAAGGTACTTCCTTTATTCATTTTTAGTCATGCTCATGCTCTATACTAAAAGTACATTTTTGCTTTTACTTGTTAGTTTTAGCATATCTAGACAAAAATATAGTTTTTTAACCATGTTTTACGACTCAACATTAATTACTTATTTTTATACCATTTCTCAAGACCTAAGACTACATATCAATTAATATGCATCTGCCATCCGATGGTAAAATACTTATATTAACCATTGTTTATTATTTAACGTGCAAAATCCAAAACGGACAGCTAAAAGTGAAAGGACGCTTTAATACAAATATGGATCTAAATATGAGTTACTGGGTTGCTCCTAACTCTATAGCTGATATTTTAGCTCTGTCCCTCTGTGAATATCTATGTAAGGCTTAGTTGTTATATATTGGCTTTTCCATTTATTATTATATACTCCTTCCATCTCAATTTATGAGACATGGTTTGACTTGACGCAAAGTTCAAGAAAAAAATGAAGATTTTTGAAATTTGTCATCTACAGACCTTACACATTCGTTTGGTAAAAAGAAACTTTTAAAGTTAAATTGTTTTATTATGAAATAGTGACATTCTACTTTTAAAGTTAAAGTATTTTTAATTATGAAAAAGTGACATTTTTTTTGGGGACAATACCAAAAAAGGAGAGCGTCCCACACAAAACAAGACGAAGGGAGTATGTAACAAATGTCATTCAATCAATCAACTGTGACTCGATCCCAAACTAGTTGAGGTCAACTATACAAATTCTGCGACGTTTAAAATGTTCTATTTTTATATTGGTTGTGAACTTAACCAAAATTTTACTTCTTTTATGGATTTGGACCAACTATGCTTTGGAAAATTCAAATGGATAGAGTTAATTTAACAAAGGTTACATGATCAAAATAAAGTCCGGTTACTTTTGCTATACTCTGAATTGTTTTACATGCAGAAAAGCCTTATAATATCTCATTTGCAATCTTGTAGAACCAGTAGCTTTTGTTGTAGGACTGAAAGATAATTTATATTCATAATCCAAGATTGCTCCTTTCCTTTCCGAAGAGAATGATAGTGAAAAAGAACATTTTGCTTTTAAGTTAACATCTTTGTGATAAACAATAGGAGGGCAGATTCTTTAAATCTCTCAAATCCAATGTGACTTATTTATTAGCTTCAAATCCAATTAGTGCACATGGCTTGCCTTTTTATTATATGAAATTAGAGCTGGTTCCAAATAGGCCGGTGGATTCGTTCATTTGAAATTATAGTTGTAGGTGATCATATAAAGAGTGTACGTCAAAATTTAATCAATGCAAAAAAGTTTATCTCAAGAATGTGAGTGTTTCCAACAAATTCACGTTAAACAGATTCCTTATATGCTTCTTGCATTTGGTTGATGTTCCCCATATGACATTTAATTTTAACTAGTGTTGAAGCTCTGATGGAGTTATGGAGGAACCTTTCATGTTCAACTTTGAAAGTCAAGTTTCAATTGGTTGATTAAGAAATTGTCTGACTTGCAGAAATAACTTGCTCCCAGAGACATCTCAGAGTCGGAACTTCCCCTTTCCTGAGGAATGTATCCTCCAACATGAGCGTGAAGAAAGTTCCACGTATAATCACCAGAGCCAGCTCAGAACCGAGTGGCAGTAGTGATGGAGCTCTTGGCCAGGATAAGGCATGTTCTGTGTTTGCATTCTCTTTTATGAATTATGCGTATGATTCTTCTTTTTTTTCAAATTCTCTCCTCATCAGTTTGGAGAAACTTCACTCCGTTTTCCTTGTTACTCCTTTTGTGATGAAGAAACTTCTATTATTATCAGTTCACGATGTCCTCTTCTTTAAATTATCATGTAGAGCTAGAGCAAGTTCTTCATCTCAGAGAGGAGTTGTTGTGTATTCTATTGTTATTAGAAAAGAATGATAAATGTGAGCTTTTATTTGTCTTGGAGTGTGGAGTTTTTATTTACCACCAAATTGCTTTAGATTGTCTAATACGCTGAATCCAAATACATCTTTTTCAATGTCGTGATTATGCTTTTGAGTTTTGGGACTGTTGTTAACTGCTGTTTTGAAGCATGTCCTCTTTCATGCTTGGTCATTTCAATGATTTGATGCTGATGCAGACACCATTTGGATATACGAGAAAGGATGTTCTATTGATCGGAGTTGGAGTTACTCTTCTAGGGGTTGGCTTAAAGAGTGGATTGGAGGTACTTCGATCTTTTATTTACATCTTCACTGGTTTTTTTTCCCATATACTTTTATGTTTTCCTTATGTTCCGTTTCAATATATGCTCATCTGTAATGACTTTGGTCCATATATCTTATGCAGTTCTTGGGATTTGACCCTTTACAAGCTGGAAATGTAGTTCAATTAGTCCTGGTGTTGGGTCTAACAGTTGGATGGATCTCTACATACATCTTCCGGGTTTCAAACAAGGAAATGACATATGCTCAACAATTGCGAGACTATGAAAGCAAAGTCATGGAGGTACAGTGTTTTGATTAGCATTCAACAAATCTGTTTGTTTCACTAATTATTTAGAATGACACGCTTTCTATTTACTGCACAGAATTTTAAGAACCATACTCAGCAGATGCACAAATAATAAAAATTACAGTGATCCCTCCTAAACTCTACGTAGTTAGCAAATGTCACACTAACTTTAACCATAGATATCTTTGTTTATTTTCTTCTATCTACTATTTAATTCAAAAAACAAACATTGCTGAATAATTCGTTGATCAATTTACTAGTCCTGCAGCTGTTATCCTCTTTTGTTTTGTGAATGCAGTTCAATGATTTTTAGTATTTCCAAAAGGGAGTCAAGCTATGAGTTCATAATAGAGGGACATTTACCTGATGTAGCATTTCAACGTTCTACAAAATTCATTCATTCTTGAACTCTTGCTCATTTTTCAGCTGCTAACGAACATCCTCAATTAGATTGTATCCTTTTAAGGAAATAATAGAACTGCATTTTCTGAATCTAGGGTTCTATTGCTAGTCACAAAGGTGAAGCATGCCAAATAGTTTTCATGCAAAGCTGGGATCGCTGCTCTAGCTTAAGATATTATTTCCAGGGGTTAAATGGTGTCTCTAACCTCTTTTATGCATATTGAATAATTTGAAATCAGTTTTATGAGAGTTAATTCATCATAGAGATTATTTCCATCATTCTGATATTTCATCACAAGATTTTTCTGCAACTGTTCTATGGGGTTAACCCTTAACTTTGCCTGACTTGCAGAAACGGTTAGAGAGCTTAACAGAAGCAGAGTTACAAGTATTGCTTGAGCAGGTTGAAGAAGAGAAGACCCGCCTGACTAGTGGTGAGGAGGTCAAATAGATATCGTTTTCCTCATGCCTATATACCGTTGGACCTTGTTGTCCATGGAAAATGGTGTAGATGATAAGTCTGTCTGTACAATAGTCAATATATGTTTGCATAACATCTGATGGTCATATCCAACGTGATAAAACAATTCTGGAATGGAAAAGGTTTCCCTAGGTGGGGAATTCATGTTCTGTAAATTGTTTAGGATTTTATAGAAATACATGATATACGAACTATTATTTATCGTAGAACATAAATGTGATGAAACAATTTATTGCTTCTGTATTGATTGTTATCTTTTCTATTCAAGCAAAGAATGAGAAGTATGATAAAGAAGCTGTTTTGGAGACAAGCAAAGAATGAGAAGTATGATAAAGAAGCTGTTTTGGAGACTATCTGGTCATTTTGTGTTTACACCTTAAACATGTAGTGCATAGATAAAAAGGGCAAGTTTAGTGCACTAAAGTTCTCGCTATGCGCAGGGTTCGGGGAAGGGTCCGATCATAAAGATTTATTGTATGCAATCTTATTTCTGTCACAGGTTGTTTCCAACGAGGCTTGAACCCATGACCTCTTGGTTACATGATAACTTTACTAGCAACAAGGCTTAAATGTATACCGATAAATAATGGATCTTGGGTTCGGACTGAACCTCAAAAGATAACTCATGTGGTGAGAACTTTTCAAGATGATAACCTCAACCCATGTGGGAAACTTAAGACCCCCTTCCCTCATGAGCCGAGGACTAGACAACTGGTGCATAGATAATATAACATGGAAACTAACATTGGGTAAACCAAGAATCTAGATGGTTAAACTCTGATACCAATTGAAGGAAATGGTATTTGAATTTAACTCAACCTCAAAGTTTATTCACGAGATGGAAGGAATGTTAAAACCATTTAAGGAGACCACAAATCATTCAATCCAATGTGGCAGACTTAACACATTGTTGTACTTATGATAGAAGCCTTAAACATTCTATACAACTAAGAAGTTCTTGGAATAATGACTTGTCAGCGCTACTAATTAAGTGCCAGCAGTCAGTAAGAAGGTTGTCATTGCAGCTATGTGCACATTAAAAGTGTGGATTACCAATCTTGTTCACCTAGTGGAAGTATTTCAACTTGCCTAATAACACAGGGATGATTGATTTTGTTGAAACGTGGATACTACAACAACATACTCAGTGTAATCACACAAAGTGTGAAACGTGGATAAGGAAAAAAATTGAAATTCATTCACATAATCATGAACACTTGGAAAAGAATCTTATAGTTGAAATCATTAGTGAAATGAATGTGTGTACACTTTAAATACTTTGTACTGTCCTCTCTATGTACAGAACATGATCCCTTTAAATTTTCTTTTCTGGTTTATTCACGAATCATCGCTAGAATCAGAAGAAGAGCTGCTCTTGGAGATGTCTGATAAGAAATTAGCAGGCAATTTTGGGAACCTGACAGCTCTACTATTTTCCATTCCTGGTGACGATGAACCTCCGACAGCTACAAGGGGTTTCTTTTTCTGCAGGTTTCTTGTAATTTCTACACAAACTTTATCAACCATTTCTAGGAAGTCTTTAACAATGGCAAATAGTTGAAGTGGCTGCCACCCTTTATCATCTGAAGCTCCTGCTTGATAATAATCTGTTGTTCTCTTTACAAGTTCCATTACTCTATCTTGTTCTTCTCTCACTGTTTTCATTTCTTTTTCAGCAGCATCCAGAAATTTTTTCATCTCTTTTCCGTATAGTCCTTTAATACTGTCGTGTTGTGTCAAATGCGTCCTGATTTCAGATATCTGAGCTGTTAGAATCAAGCACGTCTTTGAGAGCAAGTCATAATCTATTGCAGCTGCTTTCTTTACATTACTAAATGCAGAACTTAGGCCACCCACAATTGGTAAGCCAAGCATCATGTATTCCTTCTCTGTCTCATCAATTTCATTAGTATTTTTTGAGGTCGGGATAGTGCTGCTCCGAGTAGTCTGGCTATTGCTACGCCTCATACTTTGATTGCGACTGAGAACACAACGTTTTCCTTCTGCCCTGACTACTTCTTGCACGACAAAGTGAAGCAATGTGGTCTTACCATCTACACTTTTC
>DF359475.1:18486-32551 GCA_000787875.1 Solanum virginianum
AATGTGGTCTTACCATCTACACTTTTCACATCGGAGAGTTTCCTTAGAGCGGTAAGTTTAAATGCTTGTGCATTTCCTCTTGACGTTCCTGCATTCATTCTATTCCCTGCTTTCAGAATGGCTTCAAGAAGTTTCAAGAACAATCTTTGTGCTCTAAGCTCCTTGCAAGACAATTCCAATGTTTGTAAGTACTCTTTGTGATGCTGAATTTCTGTGCCATAATTTGATCTAAAAAGCATGGCATTGAAACGAGTAAAGGCGGATGGAACAGCTTTGAATATGTGGAATAGGAAAGATTCAGCATCAGCTAGTCTGGTGGGATCTCCTTCAAATGCAAGAACTTCTTTTTCTTCTTCCTTCGTTGGGGTTATTCTGCATAGTTTCTCTAGAGTATCAACACTTAGACCTTGTCCATCAACAAGTGCATCGATAATTTCTTTACGAGTAACACCAAGGGACCTGAGTACAATTGCAATGTTTTGTGACTTCCTGGTTTCAAGAATGAATATCTGAGAAGGTGGACCTGATATATCTCCTCTTGGACTCAAAGCTCTGGTTTCTCTTCCTGGGGACTTTTTATTTGTAGCAACACATCCAAATAGAGCCTCCATAAGATCTCCATCAAACCTACATAAAAGGTAAACAATGATTGAGTACAAATTATACATGTGGAATGCAAAAAAGGAGAGTTGAAAAGATGTTTACTTGAAGGATCCACGGTCGAGTTTGTCCCAGACCATTGAATGCTCAACATTAGCATTCAACTTATCCCAATGCAATGGCTTTAGCTTCACTTTATCCTTTCCACCTCCAGAAGTCCCTTCACTTGATGATGAAGGCAATCCACTTGGTGGTGGGGGTAGTGGAGGGCCTTTCCTTATTGTTGGTGGCGGTGGAGGTGGAGCACCAGGTGCCTTTGGAGTCGCTGTAACAGGCAATGGCGGTGCTGGTGGAGGAGCTGGAGGTGGAACTCGTGATTCGAGTTGACTTGAAGATTCTTGTTTCTCCATAGCCTTAAAAACAATCCCATCAGATGGACTTGGTTGTTTGTTTTCTAACTCTAGCCAAGAAGGGCTTTGAGAAGTTGAAGATTTGCCTCTTAGCAGAGGCAATTCTTGATTTGGATGATCTGATATCTTCCGTCCACCGCCGCCTCTACTGATCATTCTCTTCTCTTCTTCATCATCTCTTAATGCATTAACAAAGACCTTCTTCTTCTTGAAACTCTCTTTCCTCTGTTCTCCACTTTCCAATTTCCTCCAATAAAGCACATCCAATCCATTTTCATCAACAATCACCCCTTTAAGATTTCCTTCAAATTTCAAGAATTGATCTTGAACAACTCCAGGGGTAGCACTAGCACTAGCACTAGCACTAACACCACTAGTACCACCACCACCCCGTTGATCACCACCACCAGCAATTGCACCACCTTCTTGTTGCTGCCTTCTACGCCTCGAGTACCTAACCAAGAAGAAGAACAGAAGGGCGGCTAAGACAAGAGTACTAGCAGCAGTCACACCAATAGCTGTTCCAACAGCCTTCTTTGATGATGGGTCTGGTGTTGGCACAGAAGGCGGCAACACAGGCGTGTCGGGTGGCAAAGTGGGGTCCGGTGGAAGTGGCGGAGGAGGAGATGGCGGTGATCGTTGAACGGGTGGAAGAGGAGGAGGTAGAAGATTTGGCAAAGGAAAGGGATAGAAAGTTTCAACATTTTGTGATTGGCAAGTAGCTTTGGGAATAATTGAAAGAATGAAAACAATGAAGAAATAAAGAATCACAGAATTGAAAGCCATCTTCTAAAGAGAGTTTTTTGAAATTGAGAAGATTTATTTTGCTTTATGTTAAGCATTGTCGTTGAAAGGCTCTCTTTCTTGGATATGGTATATGGTTTTCTTGCTGACACTTTCAAAAGGGGAGTAGTTAATTTTCCCGGTATTTTAAGTTCTTAATAGGAGAAATATTAATTGAAATGACCAAATTACCCCTCACCTACGTCAAATTATGTATGTACGTACGTACATACATATATACACACACACGTGTACGCCAAGTGGAGCTGGAGTCAAGATTTCAACTTTATACGTTCTAGAATTTTAGAATGATGATTTCAACACAAGTATTTTGTTTGAGCAAAAGTTATTAAGTTCAAGCAAACTTGTTCATAGATTTTTGTTCTAAAATTTTAGAATGATGATTTCAACACGAGTAACAAGCAAAAGTTATTAAGTTTGGTCGAACTTGTTTATAGATTTCTATCATCCTAGATTGTTAAGGAGTGCATCCATATGAATTCATTATTTTTTCACAGAAGTCCTGAATATGTATTAGATGGGAAAAATCGTGTCCTTCTGTTCATTTTTGCTTGTTCAAGTTGAATTTTGTACTTCTTTTAGAGGTCGGATAGTTACTTTGGTATGCGGAATAACGGAGGATATTTTGAAATTAAGTTTGGGATAAAAATAAGAAATAAAATTAATGTCGATATTCAACCACAATACCCATATTAAATGTTTAGTCTTAGATGTTAAGAAATGATCTGAAAAATAAATAATTAATACTAAGAACAAACGAATCTGAGGAGGAAATTATATATTTTTCTCTTAAGCATTAAAAGACAAGAAAAAAATTTTAAAAATATATTTTTAATATAATAAACAAGTAAAAGTGAATGAAGTTTTAAATCAGTAAATTCTCAATAAATTTAAAATGTTGAACATTAATTTTAAATTGTGAATATAATATTTGTGTACTTAACCGGACATATAGCTGTGGAAGTAGCTGAAATCGTTTACTTTTTCAGGGCCCTATATTTCTATTAGTAAATTAGCCAAAATGTTGAAAAAGTCTTTGCATTTGCTGGCTTTTTCCTCTAATTTTGACCATATTTTAAACATTAGAGTTTCACATATGCAATTATTATATTTTTGTATATGTAATTTTTCAACAATTATTTATTAATAATGACATCTCATAGTAATAAAAAGTCGAAAGGAAGACTCTATCAGTATAAATTAACGTGCCAACAAATTTGAAAATGGTATGTTACGTACTTTCACATAACCAAAAACAAAAATTAAAAAAAAAATTATGATTATTGCATTTATTTTCTATTATTTGTTTTCTACTTAAGTCATTTTTTTTTCATATCTAGTATCTTCTGCTTATGAGGATTGATATTTTTGAGACGATGACCTTTCGGAAACAAACTCTCTATCTCTATGAGATAATAATAAGATCTGCGCATATTTTACCCTCATCAGACTTCACTTATGAGATTCTACTGGTATGATATTACTATTGGTGCGGTAAGGAGCTTTGAAACAAACAAACAAATAACTAGTGGCTTAATTAATTTAATCATTAATGAAAGTTAGCTTAAAAGATTATTATAGTGAAAAGAATTGAATTGGCAAAATAATTAGTATTTCTTTAATTGTGTGTGGCCAAAAGAGGACTTAATTGACACATCATTGGGAAGTGGTTCACCAAAACATAATGTTTTTTAATCTAGAAGGATCTAAGCAAATACATCTTTACTTAATCCTTTATAGGAAAGTAGTTGAAAAGGGACAACTAATCTTTATCTTATGATAATCATTTTTAATTTTTTTTATAAATTGTCTCATACCTACTTAGGAAATAGTCCTAATTAATTTAAATTTGTATCGCCTAAGATCTCATTAACAAAAAATAAATATTTTTTATTGTCAAAGTCTGAATCCAAAAATCTTTAATTAAAGGTGAAATTTTTTTATTTATTCCATTAATTTTTTTTTCATATCTCTTTGATTGGAAATATTTTAAAGTCAATGAAACCACCTGCTAAATTTCTGTTGTGAACTTTTCAAGAAAAAGTTAGCTTTATTCAATAGTCAAAGATTGTATTGATTTCATCAAATTGGGGCAAGTTTGGAAAGTAGTCACTTATAGTAGCTCAGAAATTTAATGTGTTTGCTTGAATCTTAATTTTTAGGACCATTGCTTTAGGTGGAAAATTAATGTGCAAAAGACCAAAATAAATAAATAAACAAATAAATAAAAGGCAACTGAGAAAAATATTTAAAATATTCTTTAATTTAACGCAAGTTATTAGTTGTTACGGCGGCTAAAAAGAAAGACGCCCTCACCTTCTCTGGTGTCAGTGAGAGCAATTTGAGTATCCCCCGTTGACCTTCTTTTGTAGATAGAATCTTCAATGAGTGGAAAGAAGCAACCTTCAGCGCGGCGGGTCGCCTTTTAAATTAATGTTGTAGATAGAAGAAAGTATTAAATAGACAAGGAGTAGATGAGTGAGTGAGTCCTCACTGACCTGAGCGATTTCGATCACCTAGCAGGCCTTTTCTTTGGTAGGTAACATTGCCAAAGCGTATCATTAGATTTAACTACGAAGGAAGGAACTCATTGAACTATTGACAGTTTTATGAATACCTATTTACTTGACTAACTAGACTAAGATACACTCTTGATCTATCACAAGTTTTAAAACAGCCCTCAATTTGGCAATAATTTAGGAATATATTTTACTCTTGTTACAAGATCAAGGGTGTATTTAACACTATCAATAGTTCATAGATAAAACTAATAATTCGTACCAAGTTTAGGAATGTTTTTAATACTTTTCTCAAATGCAACTCAATGTGAAATTTTAATTTTTTTTTTCCCTTTCACATAATGGTTTGATTTTATCTGATGTCCAATATTTAATTTTATGTTTGACTAATTCGAGTTCGTGCACTATAAATTTTATTAAATGGGGAAAATATTTTCTACTAGATGTTTTTTAATTCCAAAAGCTCATATACATTAGTTTACAAAACAGTAGAATTAGAGAAAAAAATAACTATGATATATTAACCATTTAATTGTCTTTTTTTTTTCAAGAAACATTAAGAAAGAAAAGAACGAATTCTCTAACATAATTTTAGCAATTTGTTTAAATGGACATTTATTAGTGTGTGAACTCTAATCTATACAATTAAAAAAAGTATGATTATCTCCAAATACAGTACAATCAAATACTCATTCTAAAATTAATCCGAGAATAATTATTCCTTGATCCTCGTATCAAACGTTAATGATGTCCGAGAATATTTCTTATTCCATTGTTAGACAACTTCAATATCGAAAAATAAAATAAAATTGTTTGATGAATACACGGACTACGTTAATGTGACAGGAGCCTTTTAATTACTTTGGGACAAATTTTTTTTCTATAAATAAAATCTTAGACTAAATTGAAGACTTGGTGTACATTAATTTGTTTTGAAGTTTATATAAAGTAATAATTAAGATTAGGTAATTACTCGGAGGGACCCATTCTTGGATGAATCAATTTTGGGTTATTCTTAAACATAATAGGCTGAGTCAGAATTTTTATGAAAAACAAATAATAATCAAGTATTCAAATAAAATTTATAAAGTTGACTATGTATTAAGCCTAATCATAAAACTTCAACTCAGCTTGGCACTATTCATGTCATAGTTATACATAATAAAGTTGACTATGTATAATTCATCGGCTTGGCACTATTCATGTCATAGTTACATTTACACACATGCTCGAGTTTAGTCAAATGGGAAAAGGCCTAAAGTCTTCCTCCAAATCGTTTCAAAACATCAGTTACGCATTTAAATTATCAAGATGATCAATTACTCTTTTTTACTATTTAAAAATAAATTTAATAGTACCTTGAGACATGTAATAACACTCTCACATTATTACACTCGTTGTCACATTAGCGTTGCATCGGCACCAGTCATAAATTATAACTTTTATAGATTTTTTATTAACTAGTCTTGTTGTATGCATTTTTCGTGTGATCAAAGCGAGAAAAATTAAATTTAATTATGAACTTATAAAAAAATAAATAATTCACTACAAAATTAATTTGATAAATTATTTATTTATAAAGGTCCTATATATAGAGATTCTATCACTAATTAAAACCCATGATAAATTAGAATTTTCCTTAGCGATAACAAAATATTTTTTTAGTAATTATTTAATTATAATAATAGATATTCTATCACTAATTAGAACTAATGGTAAATTAGAATTTTTTTAGCGAGTGTACAGTATTTTCTTGATTCAAATAAGGAAGAAGTAGAAGTCTATCAAATAAGGAATATTTATGAGTCCTTCCACGGCTAAAAGTCCTTATTTTATCACTTCTTTTCGTATATTTTAAAAGTCAATATTATAAATATGATTAAATAGTAATTTAAAGAAAAAAATAGTAAAATGACAATTGTGTCTAAAGCAGAATCTTTTAATGAAGGGCAAAAGGGTTTGAATAACATACGGACTTTCACACTTTTAATATAGTATAGATAGATTAACATTTCCTTTATTAACTATATTTTATACTAATTAATTATTTTAATTCTTTAATAATCATATCTTCTTCATTACTAAATTTCATCCACTTTATCTCTAATTTCACCGGAAAAATCATTTTTAATATATATCACAATTCTCTTCATCTTCTACGATGAAGGACAGCTAATATATCACCACCACAAATCCACCTCCACAATATCATTATAATACCTAGAAAATTTCTAAGCTAAGAGCTGAACCATAGTTCTTGTGCATATGGGATTATATCGAGTGATTGTAACTTTGCATATAGGTGTTAAGGTCAATTCTTTGGTGCGAAAATATATTTGAGATGAATCAAGGTCACAAGAATACCCTAGCACAAAATTGAGTTGATATCTTTCTTACTAATTGAGTTTTAATATGAAATTTTATAAAGATAGGTGATCCAATGACTACTAAGTTGTGAATATATGTTAAGGTCCTTTTCTAAATATTTGAAGAGTAATGGATGTGGTTTAGGGTCATAAGGAACTTCATCCATCAAGCCAAGTTCAAAATATTTCTATTGGCTAAAATTTTCTCATAAGTTCATATAAGGGATGAGTTCACATGGACATATCTTTCATCACATAAAGAATTATATGATCCACAACCTATCAAATTAAAGCTTTTTGGGTCTTCTTTCCAACATCCATAAAATTTGCCACATTTTGAGTTCAGAGTAAAAAGTTATGACCATTTTACTAAAGCATGTCAACCTGGGTAATTGGGTGAGTTGAGGGTCATTTCGGTGACTTGCCGAATGGGTTCGACGCATCACCGATTGAGTTTGCAATAGACCCAAAAACCTTTAGAAACTGATATTTTTAGGCGATCTAAAGCTCTCATTCAGCGAATCGCCAAATGGTTTGACGACGGGACCTCCAAATCTCTGATTTGCCTGATGGAACTCATTAAAAGGTCATCTTTTATTCAATTTTAATGATTTCTTTTACATTCACATAAGGGTATTTTTGACCATTTTTTCCTCGATTAATTTTCCTAAGCTTATCTTATACCCTAATTACCTCACTATGCATGCATAAACCTTAAATACATCAAATTCACATGTTCTAAGTTCTTTCGAGGAAAATGTTAGGGTTCTTCATCTTCAAGTCTCAGTCCAACTATTTGAGTTAGTGATTTCCTTTCATGTAAGAAAGGCTAATCAGAATGTTGCATTGAGTTCGTCCATATGCCCTACATTTTCATTGAGTCAAATTGAATTTTAAGTTTTCTATGATTTGAGTCCTTGAATTTATTCGTGATTCTATTGAGTTCTTGCATATGATGGCATATTTTAATGTGTTTATGAGTTGAGTTATCGAAATACATATTTATGACTTTATTCACATAAATTCTAACTGAGTATTGCATTTAATATATTTTATGCATTGATTGAGTTGGAAAACATGATTTGTGAACGTATTGAATGAGTATGAGTAGGGTCTATGAAATTTTTAATTACCATTATTATTCTTAGCATGAGTATGTTAAGTATAAATGACTATTTTGAAATAGAGTCTTGAGGAGTCTGAAAGAGTTGAAAGCATGTTTTAAAAATGAAAGAGTTAATGATTAAGTGAGACGGGTTTGATAAGAGTCCAATGGGACTAAACTAATGATTAGAATAAATTGAACTGATTGAGTATATGAGCATATCGAGTCTTTGAGATTAGTATTGAGTATCGAATTATGTAAGAGTAAATAATAATTTAAATCATATAAAACTACGCAGCCAGCGTAGGATTGAGGCTATCCTCTCTTATCTCAAAAGATGATTTTAATTGATTATGGATCCATTGAGGTTGCTCGTTCCTTATCCTGGCAAAGAATTGGACGACTATAGCAATAGCAATAATGAAAAATATTGTATCATTACTAGCTCATAAGTGATGGTTGTCGGTTAGATAAATTTTCTGATAGTACATAATATGATTTGACTGAGTTGCATATTATTGATTCTACTTTAAAGCATAGTTTTATTTTTTAAACTTGCATTGTTTTACTGAGTTGAGTTATCTTCCTGAATTGAGTTCTTTGAGTTGAGTATCTTTTTAGCTTGTTTTTTATCTCAGTTATTTTACATATTGTATATTTCATGTATTGATGCCATTTTGGCGCTAGAGATTCTCAATCGACACATCATTAAAGATCATTCTACTTCTACATTTTGGTGAGTTCTCCTTGCATTTCAAGGTACTTTTATTACTTTACTTATGACCTTTAGAGTAGTTTCTTTGAGGTAACCATGAACTTGTCATTAGCACCTTCTTGATAGTTGGATAGGAATAGAGGCTTCATAGACAGTGATGTAGTAGAGTTGATGTGTTATTATGAGACATATTTTTTTTAAAACTATCTCTTATGATTTGGAGTGATTGGGATTGTTGATTTGAATCGTCTTCCATTGAGATATTGATTTAGTTGTCCACTTGATTGTCTTTTATTTATTGATTTGAGTCTTCCACTAAATGAGTGAATGAGTGATCAGATGAAGTGGTTTACCTAGGGACCAACGATAATTTTCGAGTATCGATCATGCGTAGGATACTCTCTCGGGGTGTGATAATCATTTTCTCCTTTTTTCTTATAAACCAATAGCCACCAAACAACCATCGAAAATTTCAAATCAGTCATCGATGACAAATATTGAAACAAACTCCTTTTCCTTACCTTATTTTGATTTTTATTCTTTTAATTTATTTTGCAGGTTTTTTATGAGCTCAAAGATTCAGTTATGGTTCCAATGACGTTCTAATGAACTCCAAGCTTCCAGATCTGAACAACCACAACAAATTAAACAACAACATCAGTCTCATGTTGTTATGATACTTCTGAAGTTGTAATGAAAGGTAAAGAATTGTGATAAAAAAATGAAAGGGGAGGGAGTGGGGTAGGGGTGGGGAAGAGTTAAAGAGGATTTTGATTTTTTATTTTTCTAATTTTATTTTTCTGACGCATGTATTTAATTTTTTTTAAATTTTCTTGCCACGTCAGTTTTAGGGGGGGTAAATAAATTCTCTTTAGATATTAAAAGTGTGTAATAGGTGATACGCCCAAATTTACACTCCAAAAGGAATAGTAAAACGATCGTTGATCAAATATAGAACTCAACCAGAGGTGAGGTCGATCCCATGGGGAATGCATGAGAATAAATCCATTAGCACCCTTTTCAGATGTAATATTTATTCTCGAAATAAAATACGTAAAGTAAATAGGTGGTTTTGATTTTTGTAAACTAAATTACTAAAGTAAAGTAACAAACGAGTGCAAAAACTACTAGATTTTAACCGATTAATGTGAAGTTAGGATTGTGTTCCCCATTACATCTAATGTGATAGCCGAATCTATGCGTAAACTCATTCATGATTGCGTATACAAGATCTAACAAGTTATGTAACACCTAATTCATCTTTCGGTCCTTCTCAAATGTATTTCTTCATCACGTTTCAGTCTCAGAACGTATACTTAGTAACCCTTGTTATCAACCCCAGAATACTCTCACCTTTCGGTCTCAAGTACTTAGACTAGGTTAAAAATTCTGAATTTTTATTGTAGAACTCTTGTCCTAATTACTACATTCCTTTCGGGCATGTAACGAATTTAGGCTTACCCTAATGTGTCAACTGTCATGCCCCGGGAGGGTACCCTAGGCGTAACTAGCACTCAGAGACTATTGTTAGTCCCCAAGCGAACCACTTAGCCTCATCACATTCATAAATTCATACATCCTACTAATCTGCGAAAGACATAAGAGAATAAATGGGCACATTGTCATCTAGTCTCAAAATAATCTTAAAAAAAAGGCTAGTAGGAAGAACTAGCTCACAATGTTACATCAACATTCGACTCTAGTCTATGAAGTCTCTATCACTATCAGGTGGTGCCAATGACAGACCCATGGCTACCTCAATCAAAGTAAAAGATCAAGCGAATCTAACTCTAAAGCAAGATGATAATGGGCGGTGAACACTCTGAAGTAGGGGAGGCTCACCAATCTGCTGAACGTCTCAAGATCCTCAACTGTGTGCCTGATGATGACCTTTATCCTGTGTATTTACATCATAAAACAATGCAGTCCAAAATAGGACGTCAGTACGTGAAATGTACTAGTATGTAAAATAGTTGAGTGATATCGAAATAGGTAGAATAATATAGAAACAACAATTAACTCAATATAGAAACTAATCAACATGTCAAATGTCTATCTAAAGGAAGAATAAAGAGTAGACAAATGACCCGTCAACCAACCAACTCATCAAGTCCTAGTATTTCAGGCCCATAAGGTGAGGACCTGTCCGACTCTAACGAACTTAATTCATAGAATGAGAACTTGTCCGACTCTAACGGACTTAGCCCTCGAGTGAGAACTTGTCCGACTCTAATAGACTTAGCCCTCAAGTGAGAACTCGTTCGACTCTAATGGACTTAACCCTCAAGATAGGGATTTGTCCGACTCTAACGGACTTAGTCCACTGCTTATCTCATTTCAATTATCTCAAATTAGCCTCGTAGAGACTTTCATTATCTTATTAACTCAAACTCTACATTCTCTATTGATTTCAGGGACTTTAACCCATCTTAATTAACTCAATTCTCATATAAGAACTCAAAGACTCAAATCATCGTTCAAAAGAAGTCATTTAGACAAGACTCAAGAACTCAATTATGAAGACTCATAGGATCATCAAGCTCAACTAACTCAACCTCATACTCGTGTCAAGATTTCAATCAACATACTCAAGTCAAGGCTCTAGACTTCATCCCTTTGTTCACCCATGCATACTTTCACAAATGAAAAATATTTAATTCAAGAAAATAAGTTTATGATGATCATTAACATATGAAAATACATATAATAAACATAATTTCTCAAGAAAATAATCAAGAATCATGTATGTAGACTCAAGAACTTTCAACTCTCACCTAAGACCATCTATGTGTCACGATCCAAGCCTAGGGCCTAAACGTGACCAACGAATGGGGAACCCGAAGGAACTCTAAACAAGCCTCATAGCATATCATTACACATCTTTGATCGCAGAAGCAATGTAAAACAACATAAGAAACATAAACAAGGGAAAATTGGGACTAGGGGAGAGAGAGATTAATACTTAAGTAACATATAAAAGTTTAGAAACAAGAGCAAGGGACTAAAGGAAAAAACCTTCCATAACATCATAATTAAGAGACAAAAGAGTCAAAGCTCATATCATAGATACATAGCATGTCCAACAACACCTCTACGACATAGATAGAGTGGAGGCCAAGACAAAGCAACCGGGCTCACCCTCAAAGCTAAAGTAAACAATAAAGAAGAATGTCTCAATACATAATAAGAGAAACTTAGACTAAGGTTCTGAAAGTGAAAGACTCACCAACTGCAAAGAAGAGCGTTTCAATACATAATAAGAGAAATAAAGACTAGGGTCCCCGAAGTGGAGGACTCACAACTAGCTTGAGTAGCACCGATGTAGCCACGTGGAGGAGGAGGAGGATCAAATTTGGCATTGGTTCTTAGATGGGATATTATGTAGGCAAGAGTATGAGTTAGTACGTTTGAATGTACTAAGTATGTAGGATTCAATGCAACAAGAGATAGACATCATAATCAAAATGCATAACAATAGGCAATAGACATCATATAACAATATGGCATGTATGATCAATGCTCAAGTAAAACATGCTTAAATAACTCATACTCATATAGAATATCATATGTGTAGAATAGACCAAGTTAGATTTTTCAATGTACAAACCCCTTAGTATGTTGGTGATGATGCCGCCCCATCACCTAGGTGGAGAAGTACAAACCCTTCACTCGGTTAATGAGTACAAACCCCCATGTCAGTTAGTAATGATGTGACCCCATAACTAGGTGGAGAAGTACAAACTCTTCACTTGGTTGATGAGTACAAATCCTCATCTCGATTAGTGATGATGTCGCCCCATCACTAGGTGGAGAAGTACAAACTCTTCACTTGGTTGATGAGTACAAATCCTCATCTCGATTAGTGATGATGTCGCCCCATCACTAGGTGGAGAAGTACAAACCCTTCACTCGGTTGATGAGTACAAACTCCCATCTTGATTATCCGGGTTCTTAGACCCCCCGGATTGGGCATGGTCTAATGCAACACTTTATGTAGGATTTATCGTGTACATAAGCTCATTTCATCATCATAACATCAATCATATCATATTTCATTCTTTGGACCTTCAATTCCTCAAGAAACCATAACTGGACATTTTATCAAACACTTAGAGGGTGTGAAATGGAAGTATAAAACCATGCACTTTAGAGATGAAATCATGTAAGAAAATCCATTATAAAACCATCAATCAACACCTTGCAATACCTTCAAGCAATATACCTCAAAACTCCTCCCCAAATCTTATAATAGATCCAAGATTCATAGCTTAAAACATAGCAAAATAGTTACAACTTTTCACAGTTTTAACATAGTTCATAGACATGTTCATAATAGTAAACCCATTTGTAAACTCAACTTTAAATCATGCAAATTGAGTCAAAAGGAGATTAGGGCACCATGGGTGGAAGAACTCAATGGCTAAAACCTACATATATTGACCTTGAAGAATTTCTTGAAGAAGACTTTAATGGAGACTTGAAGCTTGAAGAAATTTATTGGATCCGAATGAGGGTTTTGAGACTTGAATCTTGAGAAAAATATTAGTCTAAGTATTTGAGTGAGTATTGCAGAATGTCTAGGGTGGTATGAGGGTGAAATAAGGCTAAGTATAGGTATTTTCACGCATGAAAAGGTCTAGGGCCAAGACTTAAAGTCTTGGACCTGAAGCAGAAAAATGCTCAAAATAAGACACTGGTGCGTCGCGCTAGTGTCGCGGAATACACACTGGAAATTGTATTTTGCAATTTCTGACATTTGCTATGGTTGCTCAAAAATTTGGGTTAGACTCATTTCCCACTCAATTTGCCCCCTGAACAAGAATAAGAAGTCGAATTTTTGAAATAACGAATGAATTTTTAGATATAAGAAAATTACAATTTTGGGCACTTCTGAGGCACATTTTCGGGCACTTTTATTTTGGGTTCGTTTCATTATGAGACACATGGGAGAACAATCATATGCTTTTAGTTTAGCCTTACATACCTAGGATGAAGATTGTGCTAATCTTCTTCAAGAATTTGACCCTTTATTCCTGAACCTTCAAACCCTTGCTTCTTTCTTTCTTAGGAATAAGCTTTAGATTTAGAAAAATACTGGGTTTAAAACCCTCTAATCGATATAAATGACCTTAATAGTCATTTATAGGACTTGGGAGGGGTTGGAGATTTACCAAAATACCCTTTCCGAAATAAAAAAATAAAATTTCATCTCGTAACACCATGTTCGCGTCGCGCCAGGGGCGCGGAGATGTGTTATTTTGGTGAATTTTCTCAAAATACATTGAAAAATTGATTTCCAGGAAGAATACACATAAAATATGTTTTATGTGTAATTTTTCGTAAATTGCTTTCCGATTAATTTTTTCAATTCCTGTCGAAAAAATGAAAAACAATATAAGTGGCAGTCCGCATCCCAAGCGTGTCGCGCCCTGGGCGCGCACCCTCACTGTTTTGGAGAAAAATTACGAAATTATTTTTTGACTCGATTCCTCTAAAATTGGGTTGAGACCATTTTCCCACTCAATTTTTCGCGCTGTTCACAAATC
>DF359475.1:41097-70403 GCA_000787875.1 Solanum virginianum
TTTTCAGAATCCGAATTTTATAGTAAAATACTCAAGTTAGTTATTATTTTTTAATAGACATGAAAAATTCATGTTGGAGAACACCAACATCCTATCGCAAGACTCATAAGGAAGCTAGAATGGTTTGAATCGAAGTCACAATCGAACATGATGCTACATAACAAACATAGTTAAAAAAGAAGATTGCATCTTTACTATCAATTACAATTTTTTGCATAATAACAAACATCTAATCTTAACAATTTAAAGTGAATAAATAAAAATAAACAAAAAAAAATCCGAAAGTCATATGCCGACTAACCTTGTGTTCAATAAAAAGGAGAAGTAGTTTTTCATCAAAAATATTTTCTAGAGAGGAAGAATAGAAAAAAAAAAATTAAATGTGTTCAAGAGGCAACATCGATTTTCTCATTTTCAAGAAATTTATATTCTTTTTAAAAATTTCTACCATTCAAACACGAGAGAATTGAAAAAACATTTCCTGCAACATACTTTTTTCAACTGTTTGAACTCTTCAATAATGTTATCGCATTCATATCAGATTCTTCAAATATATACTATTTTTAGAGAATCAGACACACACCCATCCATATCGATATTTTTACAGAATCCGAATAACATATCTCAACCAACATCCAACCCCCGCACCCACCACCCCACTTCCAAGAAAACAAGATCAATGGAGATCCTTAGAATAAGGGAACATATCAAACATGTGTAATCCAATATTCCTTTTTAGCAGACAAGAATTGACATTTAATAAAGATCGTATCAGAATCATATCAATCCATATCCCATTATTCAATTCCAGCCATTCTCTCTATCTGCCATTCAATTGGATACATTAATATTACCACTGCAAAATAGTAAAAATAATAAACCAAGAAAATGTTGATTTCAACAGTCTAAAATCAACTTTTTCTCATCAAGACTCATTTGAACATATCTTTGTAAACCTTGTATGATTATACGATATCATCGATATGTGTCCGAAAAAGTGACAAGCCAACAAAAAACCTTGCTAGTAAGGGGGCGAATTGACTTGTCTACATTGTGTGCCCCGACGATGGAGGGGGGCTTAGACAACCCCCCCTGAGTAGCAAAATGGAAAGTAAAATACATATGGTGTATATACCGTCACAAATCTTGGTCGATCATTTTGAGTCGTCTTGTTGGTGAAACAGGTGATGTTGGCGAAGAGGACATGGAGGAATCAGTGGAATGTGTAGGTGAATCAATAGAGAGAGACGACGAAGATGCTTTGGGCGATGATGGAGAGGAAGTGGAAGGTGGTGAAGGTGTTGATGACAGGTCAAGTGATGATGGCGAGGGTGATGGTGAAGGCGAGAGAGTTGGGGTTGATGAATCATCAGACGATGATTCTGGCAACTCTCTCTTGTTCATTCCTTTTTCTTCCCCCCTAAAGCGATCCTCGTTGAACATGTAACTCTTCAAACGCTTTACATCCGCCAATTTCACCGGCTTCAAGAGGAAATCTTCAGCGCCTTCTTCGAGACATCTGTTATCGAATTAGAATCAGTTTCATCAACACAACATATCACTAAAAGAACTCTAAATTCCGCATTCAAAAAAAAAACATTATCACATGCGCTGAGGAAGTGATTCTTTTTCTAAGATAAGTAAAAGCAACATATTAAAGTTAAAAGAGCAAACATCCTTTTTCCACATTTGTTTCAGATAGGCATTTTTTTCCTCAAAACAATCCTAAAGCCACAACTTTTACAATGCAACATTCAAACGGCGGGCGCTTTATGCATTGACATCCATTAGTGGCATACTAAAAATTGCATATAAAGCTAAACACTTAATAGTGGCATACCAAAATTGCATATATTGTTAATCTAAACTTTACTAGAAGAAGAACATGCATTCCTAATTATATTACTAAATAAAACTATCGAAAAAACAGATGCAGAGATGCTCTGGATTATGATATTGTAAAGTATGAATCCAACTACTTTTTTTTGGTACAAGATATTAAACTAATGAAGTAGTTGTCCATTCATTGCTTTTGGTCATGCAAGAAACTGGTTGTTCAATAATAATAACTGATCACAGCTTCCAAATATGCAAGTCAAAACCTTTTTTTTTTATCACAATTGAATAATTAAAGAACCAAACAGATCTTGAAAGCACATGTGCAAACGATATGTAAAGATTTGATGGTATCTTAATTTAATTGCAAGATAGCTTTAGGTTGTCAATGGTACTTTCTCCATTATTTTCTTTCTTAAATTAATTGGAAGATAGCTTTGAGTTGTCAATGGGACTACCCTTCTAGTTTTATTAAGTTTCCTTCTCTTTCTAGAGTCAGTCGCGAGCCAAGATATTTAACAAGGGGATTCAAAAATATAAGAAATGTAAAAACACGAAGAAGCCAATGGATTCAACATATAATATATCGTACATTAAAAATATTGAAACTATCTACACAGTACCCGGTGAAGGGATGTCAATTGACTACACTTGAACAAGGGTGGCTACGCCCCTCGATGGGCCAGGTATTAACTCAAAAAGTAGATGCAATGTCAATTAGTATTGCGTCATTCTATTCATTTGGAATTCCAGCAGTTCCAAAGTAAAGATCACTAACAAAAATACATTCAACATTTTCATGTATAAAGGCAAAAGAATTTGAAAGTACCTGTCAATTCTAGCCAAAACATTTTCAGAAGACATGATTACAACTGGAATTTCCCTAAAGGATGAACCCTGTTTCACAAATACAAATTTGGAAACTTAAGTACATTGATTAAATTTTCTCTATAAGAAACTCAAGTAATAATCATCCATGCAAATAAACAGTCCGGTGCACAAATGCTACCACTATGCATGTGTCTTACCCTGCATTTCTGCAAGAGACTATTTCCACATCTTAAACCAACTACCTCATGACAATAACTTTACCGAAGTCGGAAAAGGGCCAAACCAGAAGGGTCTAGTGTAAGAAGCCTTCCCTGCATTACTGCAGGAGGCTATTTCCACGACGTGAACCAATGACAACAACTTTACCGGGGTCAAGAAAGTGCCAGACCAGGAGGGTCTATTGTACAAAACGTTAAATCTACATTTCTGCAAGAGATTGTTTCCGCAGCTTAAACTAATGACCCCTCGTGACAACAATTTACCAGTTACCCCAAGCCTCCCCTCAGTTGTTTCAAGCAAAATCAATAACAATGAAAAGAAAGGGCAATACAATTACTACCTTAATCTTTTTGAGCAAATCATAGCCAGTCATTCCAGGCATACAATAATCTGTAATTATCAGATCCACCTTCAAACTCTAACATCAAAAAAAAACAACACATAATTCATAAAAATCTTCAAATTTCACTTTAAAAAAATCCACTAAAAAATAACAAAATTTTCTTACACCAATACTAACAGAGCTCTCTTCTTCATCCAATCCAAGATATTTCAAAGCTCTCATCCCACTATCCACAGTAGTCACTGCAAAATTTCAACCACAAAACATTCAAAATTCCTTTTTTTTTTTTGCCAAAAAACACACACACACTGAAATTCAGCTCAAAAATCAGTACAAAATTTTAACCTTTACAAGATGTAATTTTGAGGAGACGTTCAATGACTATTCTGTCCACAAGACTATCATCAACAGCAAGAACATGAACTTCATTATTAGCCTCCGTTAGCGGCAACAACTCATCCAACTCCTCCACCCTACGCCGCCGTGAAAACATACCGTTTCTTGCCATCTCACTCCACAAATAAAATCAACAAAAATGGAACAAAACCCACAAATATTCTACCAAAATGAGAAACCCCCACAAATTTTATTGGAAAAATATGCAAGTTTTACAAAGAAAAAAAGAAAAACAGAGGAAGAGTGTAATATAAATGTCTCTCTGTCTGGTTCATGTACACAAACAATATGCAACATCCTTGTCTTTTATTTATTTATTTTTTTAAAATAATAAAATATTTAGTTTCCTAAAATATATATATAATAAATGTAAATAAATAGACCAGAAAAATCAAATCTTGTGAAATCTACTTTTAAAATTAATAAGGAAAATACGGCTGAGATTCTGAAATCCACTTTGCTGGTGCTGATTTGATTTGTTCCATATCCACGCGAGTTATTACAATGTCCCCGAGTTTTTCGCGAGATTTCTTCTTTTGTTTTTATTCTCATTTTCATTTTGGCTTAATATATATAATATACTTCACCTCTTATATTTCATTTTAATGTCGTTTGGCTCTAAAAAATTTTAAAAAATAAAATTTATTAAAAATTTGAAAAAGTGATATTTGATCATGAAACTTGACAAATATATTTGAAGAATTTTTAAATTCCCAAATAGTACTAGTAATATTTGAAAAGTTTTATATTTGAAATTACTTCAAATTTTCATATTTTATGAAAGGTGCCATTATTTATTTATTTATTTTGACTAATATTTATCCATCTCTTTCCAAAAAATTAAATTTATAATTTGAGTGACAAGATTGATAAAAATACTGTAATAATTTTCCTTTGATGGATTATAATTTTAATTGAATCAATGACAAATTTAAGTATGAGATTTATGTATTTATTTTACATGTACTGTTATTTTTTGTTGATTGTTATCAATTATGTTATAAGGTTATTTTTTGACGAAATATGTTCATTATTGAATGATAATACAATCTTATAGATAATTTAATAATTTTTAGAACTTATGGATATATATATATTGAATTAATCAAATATTCATGAAGAATTTTAAAGTCAAATGCATGGTGAAATTTTACCAAAACTTGCTAAGAATGTTGGCTTAGATATTTGAACTAATTCATTGTTTTGATTGAACATCTCAAGTTAACCTTAGTAAAATGTTTTAACTAGACATTTTTCATTAGACAATTAAGTTAATTGTATAAAATATGCAATATCCTGTCATTATATTCATCAACTTCAAGTAAAAAATGCTTGAAATTCATGACTTATAATGCGTATAATTTAAAAAAAATGATATATTTTATGTGATTAATTTTACTATTTGCTAAGCGAATGAAAAAAATTAAAGAGAATTTTTATTGTTAGGCAAAATATTTTTATTAAAAATTGAAATGTTCAGTTAAAATATGACTTAAAAGTTAGAATTTGCTTGCATTAATTTATTTTAAATATTTTTAAGTTAAAATAGCTTTAAGCACATTATAGAGTTGGGATAAAATCACTACGAATTCATCTTTTTTATTTTTATATTTAAAAGTTGACTCAAAGGTCAATTTGACAATCCACAGTCAAATTAGAAGTGCGAAAGGCGGAAAATGTAACGACACGGTTACTTGTTACACAAATTTGAATAAATTAAAGATTTATTTTCCCATTTATAATTTTTTTTCAGAGGAAAAATAGTAATAGTAATAATAGTAATAATAATAGAAATAATAATAATAATAATAATAATAATAATAATAATAGTAATAATAATAATGGAAAGGCGGAAAATGTAACGACACGGTTACTTGTTACACAAATTTGAATAAATTAAAGATTTATTTTCCCATTTATAATTTTTTTTTCAGAGGAAAAAAAAAGAAACAGGAAACTTCTAAAATACTATTGTAATTAAGATAAGTTCTAGTTTTAACAACCTTAACTTCGTATTTTTGTACTAATTAGTTGTTTAATTCATGTTAGGCTTAATAAATGAGACCTTAAACCATGGTAACAAATCTTCTGAAAAAAAAATGATGCACAAGATATTCTCGGTATATTTGATCATAACAGAAATGAACAAGAAAAATTGAAATTCTTTTACAATAAGTACTCCTGTTTTATTTTATATAACATTTTTTAATTTGGAACGATATTTAAAAAAAAATTAAATTTATTATCTAAAATAATTCTTAGATATTTATATGATTGCGATTCATTTCATTAAGAATCAAAAAAATATTAAATCAAATTATTTCTAATTATAGCAAATTGCTATTCTTTTTAGGACGAATTAAAAAAAGAAACCCATAAATAAGATAAAGCAAATATAATTTTTGAACTTCATAACGCCATAGTTAATGGACTTAATAACAACAACAACAACATACCCAGTAAAATCCCACAAGTAGTTAATGGACTTAATAAAGATGACATATAGGACGGACTAAAAAATGTGTCAAATAAGTTGAGATAAAAAAAATAGGTGATGTAAATAATATTTTTTAATTGTTGTGTTGTACTATTTTTTAAAGGATAATTTGACTAATTTTCAAAATAAAATTAAATTGATATTTTAAAATTATATCAACATACAATAAATAATAATTTTTTAATATAATTAATAATATATTTTAAAATATTCAATTAAAATTTAAATTATTGGACCCTCAAAATAAAAGTGGGACAACTAAAAAAATAGACGGAGTATAACTCTAAAATACTTTTGAAATTATCTAAACTATGTTTAGTTCAAATGGGTTTATCCATTCTAGTCTAGGAAGAAAGTTGAAGGATTATTTAACTGGGAATTCTCGAAGGATGTTAAAATTAAATTCTTGACTTGTCTATAGGGGCAATGAAATATTTATTTTCTTTGATTTGTCCAATTAATTATTAGTATTTAAAAAATACAAAATAAAAGCCGTCCAAGTAAATAACGGCTAAGTTTGCAATCTCTCCTTAATATATAGATTCTACTATCTCTGTCTATTTTTATTTGCTTATTATAACATTTTGAGATATTCAGTAATATTTGTTCAATTTATGAAATTAAGAGATAAGTTTACATTTAATTCATAATTATTTTTTATTATTAATTATAATTATTTTTCTATTATATTTTTTAAGACATTACATTTATTATATTTAAAAGGTATTTTGATAAAATTATGTTATCATTTACTATTTTTTAATTGTTGTGCTTATTTAATGGACAAGTAAAGATGGACGCTAACAATAGTAAATAAAGATATTTTCAATATAAAATTATTATAAAATATGTCTTTTGATTTCATAGAAAACGTATATCTCAAATGTTTTCCTTTTAATATTTTGACCAAAAAATTACATTGATGTCATAGAAATCGTATATTGCACCGTATTTCAAATGATTTCCCTTTGATTCTGTGACCAAAATTATTACTCATTATATTTTTTTAATTTATTTATCCTTTTTTTAAAAAAAATTCCTTTAAAAGAATATGTATTTGTTAATAATTTTTTATATGATATGTTTAAGAATTAGGATTCAAATATCCCATCAGTGATTTTAATTAATTTAATTTAGCTTTTTCTTTTAATTTTTCACCCGATGTCTGATGTTCACATTAGAGTTCGACTATATTTAGATTTGTGCCGTGTAGGATTTCATTAGCCGGAAAGTATTTCCTACTAAGAATTCTTCCATTCTCGAGACTCAAACTCAAAATCTTTAATTAAGAAAAAAATAGCCTCATTCGCTATATTATATCCTTTGATGATAATTTAATTTATCCTTTTAAGTGTAAAAGGCATAGTAGACTTTTTTGAATATTCTAACGTATATAATAAAATAAAAATGTAAAGGATGGGAAAGAGAGTGGAATTTGTTGGGAAGAGTTATTATTACAGGAAAGTAAAGTCTTAATCAGGTCAATCAATTAACAATTATTTTGTTGTCGTTATGAAGATTTTGTCTAATCTTTACAAAATCTTTTTGTGGTCCTACGCATATTTTTACTTTTTCTTCATTTCCCATTTAACTAAACTACCCAGTCAACTAATTTCTACCAAGTCAAGTCATTATGTTTATTTTCCTAATTACACATAAAACTATGCAATTAATAGATAGTTACTATTAAAAAATCTTTGAGATATTCAATGTTTATATCAAATTAATAAATACACATCATATATAACATATGTTTACTTAGTTTTATCGTAATAGATACAATAATATATCCAGTAGTAAAATCCCACAAGTGGGGTCTGAGGAAAGTAGAATGTACGAAAATCTTACCATTACCTTACAAGGTAGAGAAGTTATTTCCTGAAAACCCTCGTTTCAAAAATTTCATAAGCAGAATAAACTAGATATGAAAAAAATAGAAAGAAAAATAAAGGAAACAGAAAAAATGACTAACAATGAAAAACACATGATAGTGTGTAAATATGATAAAGACAACATATATATGATAGATAATGACAGCACATGATATAAAACACGACTAATTCTACTACCCTACTATACCCCAAGGTCAAATCTATTAGTCTGCTACTTTAATTTGCGTCCTACTTTAATTCGCGTCCTTCATTCCTTTCTATCTAAGGTCATATTTTGGATGAGATCAAGTTTTGTCATATCCTGTTTAATCACCTCCGTTCAATAATTCTTCGGTCTATTTCTATTCATCTGTGTGCTCCCAAAGTCAACCTCTTCACCTCCTAACAGGAGCATCGATACTCCTTCTAATAAGTAAAAATATTAAATACTTATGATTTATTTTTGAAAATGTACGATAAAGATGATTAAGGAATCAAGACAAAATGCACCTAACATTTTGCCTAATGAAATTTTGTCAATTTGTTTAAATTTAACTTTGACACAATATTTTTTTCAATAATTCATTTCAATATTTTCGAAAAATTAAATTAAGAGTGACGAAGGACCTCAATCAATTGTGCGACCCTCTCTCTTTCTTAAGTTTTTTGATGTTATTAACTTGCATTCAAAACTACAAAATTTAAAGTTTAAGGCAACAATTAGCATGAAAAGTTTCAAAGAAATTCAACAATTGTAATAATATAATTTAAACTACAATTACTAGTTTATATTCCTACTCCTATTGATTAGAAAGCTAAAACTGGACCTTTTCCAACTTCATTATCAACCGTAAGAACAAAATAGAAAGGAATATTAATGAACAACAACACACCCAGTGAAATTTCACAAGAGAAATTTAGAGAGGATAAAATATACGCAGACTTTGTCACTGTCTCATAGAGATAGAGAAGTTGTTTCCGGAAGACCCTCGTCTCAAAAGTATCAAGTCCCAGAAGTAGAAAATACTAGATACGAAAGAAAATGACTACAATGAAAGGCAAATAAAAATATATCAATATAAATTGTGATATGATAGTTGACATTTCTTCATTCTTAATCAGACATTTAAGGTTCAAATGTTAAGGAATGATAAATAATCATATTGAGAATGTTGCTCTTGATTTTATCGAGTTTTAATATAAATACCGAATATCTAACACAAAACTAAAAATTAAAATAAAAAAGGAAGGGAAATAGATGTGAAAGTGAAGTAATGTTAGGCCTTGAGCTGTTTCATATTTGATTATTTTTAACAAATTCAAATCAATAGATCTTCTAATATTATAACAAACACCAAATTTTTATTAAAAAAATATAAACTAAATCATGTTAGTCAACACGGAAATGGACAGACCATATCCAAATGCAAAAAAGTTGTATATAATTTTTCTTCAATCAAAATTAACAACAGTGGAAACTTGAAGAAGACAACCCAAGAATTAATTTTTTTTTCTTCAATCAAATTAAGAAATGTACCCCGATAATTATAATTTATTTGATTTTAATTTACAGTTATGTGTTAGTTGGTCTGATTTGATTTTAAAATTTATTTGTTCAATTTACTGGTTATCAGTTTGTAGACATATTAAATCGTCATAGAATCATTAAAATATTGATTTATCGATTATTCAATATTTTCAGTTCAGTTATCAATTTAATCGTTAAAATTAAGGTGACAAACCAAATGAAATGGATTAATATATTGCACCTTGCTCAGAAGCAAATAGTATTGTCTTATAGAATAACTGAAAGTTTGAAATAATGAAAAATAAAAGTATGAAACTAAACATTAATTCAAGAATTTTATATACCAAATAATATAAATATAATTTATTAATATACTATCAATTAACTCATTAAAAAATCTCAAATTATTAAAAATCGTTAACTTGATGTTAAAAGAATAATCAAAATCATTAATAGGACTACTAAATCAACACTCTCTCCGTCCATCTTTACTTGTCCGCTACTGACATGGGGCAAAGATTAGAAAATAGTAAATGAAATAATTTTACTAAATCACTCTTTGAATATAATAAATATAATATCTTAAAAAATATAATAAAATAGTAACTATAATTAATGATAAGGGTAAATTAGGAGGTAAGTATAAAATTACTTCTTGATTTCATAAACTAGATTAATACTATTAAACATCTCGTACAATCGATAAGTAAAAATGAAAGGAGAAAGTATTTCCTCCGTCCATTTTTACTTGACTCCTATATTATTTTGGAATGTCCAACAATACTTGTCTGCTTTATAAAATCAAGAAATAATTTTACATTTACTGCCAAATTTACCCTTATTATTAATTATAGTCGTTTTTCCATTATATTTTTCAAGACATAGTATTTATTATATTTAAATGATATTTTGATAAAATTATCTCATAATTTATTATTTTTTAATCTCTATACCAAGTTAACAGGAGCTAAATAAAGTTGGACGGAGAAAGTGACTTTTAAAGCTTGAACTATTAATTCCGATTTAACTTTTTACAACCCTATCACAAACTTACATATGGTAAATAATTACAACTTCAGTGATGGTGGAACTTAATTCACTCATGCTTGAAATAAATGAAACTTGACTAGTATTCCTGTTTGTTAGAAATGACACAGTACACTATTAAATAACAGGGTGCAGACGTGCATTAAAATGAAAAAGCTTTTCTATTTATTTTTATTTGTTCATTATATTAAAAATAAATATTTAATAATATTTATTTATTTTATAAAATTAAGAGATAATTTGTAACAATTTATCTTAAGATGAGAAATCATACATCGCTAAAACACAAAAGAGATGTTGAATATATAAGTAAACATATCTTACGTACTAGTAATACATTTTAAAGCCGCGTGGACCTAGGCTAAAGGGGACAATAACACAACAAAGATATTGTTTATATAAGTAAATAAAGGTTATCTACTAGTAGCATTTTAAAGCCATACCGGTCTAGGTTAAAGCGAATAATATTTCTAGCGGATTGGATCGACACATAATTTTACATTTAATTTCTAATTTATGTTTATCATGAATTCATATTGTTTATCACTTTTTAATTCTTAGTGAACAATTATTATTGAACAGAGAGAATAAGAGATTTTAAGTCTAAGTCTTGAATATGAAAAAATCTTTAATAAAAATGTTACTCTCTCCAAATGAAATCCTATACAATATAAATTTAAATTTATCAAAATTTCATATAATATCGAACATCAAAGAGTTTTTTTTTTTTTTTGAAAAAAAAACCAGAATGGTAGGGGGTAAAAACAGTAAAAGGACATATGTTGGTGTTTTGGGGCAAGAAATTTTGATAGTGCTAGTAGAAAACAGGACAAAAGAGAGAGAAAAAGTGGAGATATGCAACTCCAAACCAAATCTTTTTGGGTCCCATTAACCACATATTCCCCCTCCCCCCCACCCTTTTTTTTCTCCCCCTCTATTTAAGGTTGGACTTTGTGGGATGTATGAGATGTTCAAAATATCATATCTCAAGAGTTTTTTGTTTTTTTATTTGCCCTCACTTATCTAAAGTCAAATTATATAAAATTTTACTTATTAATATTTTATTTTTAATATTAAAATAATTAAAATCAGACATTAACAACTCACATTTAACAAAGATGACTCTTTTGTGGTTTTATTTATTTTTACAAAAAAATCACAACTTACACATATTTTTTTTTGCGTTAAAATAAGACTGCTCAGATAGTAAATATCTTTTATCTCTAATTTTGAAATAGTTCGAGTAATTAAAAAAGCAGAAAAAAAGTGTAAGCTCTCGGAAAGAGGTAAACACAAACACACATGCCCATAGAATAATTTTTGTGTAATATTTAAATTTTGAAGAACAATAATAATAATATATTTAGTGTAACTTTTCAAGTGAAATCTAAAACAAAAAAAAGGAAATACACAGAGTGTCATATCTATCAGTGATTTTAATAGCTCAATTGATTAACTATCTCTATCTGAACTTCTATCATGTTGGTAAAGATTCGATTTCTTATATTGTAATATCCCTCCTCCCTCCTATCCCCTTTCCCTACGCCCAATTTTAAAAAGAAAAGAAAAGAGTATCATATTTACCTTATAAAGTTATGTATAAAAGCTTTTTTAATGTACTTTCTATTCGAACAAAATACTTAAAATTATGTATAAAGAAAATTATGCTATCCTACTAAAAATGATATTTTGAATTTAATGACATAATTAGAATTTTCATACGAAAATCTAAATTTTATGTAAAATATAATAATAAGTATTTTAGGAGGAAGGAAATATGAATCAACAACATTATGGACAACAAAATCAAATCTCATGAGATCATCTGCTGGAATTTTCTTTTGCCCAATATTGATTATATTTATTTATTTTACAATTATTTGATATTTTATGGTACGAAAATTGGGCCAAATCTAATGCCACCGCTGCCCTAATTTCATATCCTGTCGTGACAAACATAACGGTGGTCCGCATCCCCACTATGCAACAACTCTCTAAGATATTAATTGTGTGTTTCTTTCAACATTTGGAAAAAAAATTAATTTTAAAATTAATTTGAAAATTTTACACTAAATAATAATTTAATTATAAAGCATATAACAGAAACATTCACTCTTCGTCGTTATTCTTATAGAAATTTAGTAAGTACAATCAATGTATGATTTGTAATTTCGTATATTATACATTTGTTATACTTCTTTCGATCAATTTATTTATTTAGTGTTGATCAAATATGAAATTCGAGAAAGTAAAAAAAATAAAACATTAAATCTTAATAGTCTTTAGCAGATTATGTAAAAAAATTGAAATTAAAGAGTTAAAAATAAAAACTATGAATTAAAAAAATATAACAAACAAACTAAATATGAGAAAGATGTAAACAGGCTTATTAGGATTCCATGATATGATATGGTTAAAATCGAAACCCATTATAGTGTCCCACTTTCAAAACAAGTACTATTATGAGCAGAATAATTACTTTTCAATATAATATTTCTCTCTTTTAATTTATATGAAGATGTTTAACTAAAATATAGTTGAAGAGAAAAAGAAAGTTTATAAAATTTGAGACTTAAAATAAGCAATATAAATTCATATGGTCACAACTTATTTCACTAGGATTAAAATAAGAATGTTTAAGTTAAAATGTTAGTAAATGTAGTAATGGAACAATTCTTTTAGCTTATCTAAAAGAAATTTGTGTCAGCTGAATTGAGATGAATAAGATAGTATATTGTGTTTGGGTTCTACCTATTAAAATTTAAAACTCGAACACTTTAAATCTATATTAGAGTTAGTGTTTTAACTAGAAATATAATAATAATATTATATCTAATATAATTTCATAAGTGGGTTGATTTGGAGGGTGGAAGCACGATAGGATGTTTCACAAATCTTATTCATATCTTTATGTTATAGAGAAGTTGTTTTCAGTAGACTGTCGACTCCAAAAAAAAATGTAATTGAAGTAGGATTATAAAATAATTAGGCAATGAATTAGCAAGATATAAGGCAATGAACCAAGGAGTAATAATACACATTAAAGAATAAGATACTACATGACTACTAAATAACCCCTATCTCTCTCACAAAAAGTGTGACCACAGTTGGCTACTTACCAACCTTTTATTCTAATTCTTAACCTTCAAACCTTCACATCTAGGGTCATATCCTCAATAAGGTGATGTTGTGCCATATTCTATCCAATCACTTTTTTAGTTTTTTTCTGGCCTACCTTTGTAGGCTAATTCTTGTTACAGTCAGCCTCTCACACTTTCTTACAGGTGCATCTATGCACTTCGCGTGTCTAAATCATCTCAATCTCTTTTCTTTCATCTTGTCTGCCACGATAGCATCTTCGCTTACCTCGTATAACTTTATTTCAAGTCATATCTCTTGTAGTATGCTTACACATTCATTTAATGACTAAGCAGCTTCATTTCTACTACCTTCATCTAAATGTGAATGTTCTTTACTAGCCAACAGCACTCCCTACCCCCCTTACAACAATAGATATAACACCACTCAATAGAACTTAACTTTATGCTTTAACGACATGTTCTTATCGCACAGAACCTCGGATGCATGCTTTCATTTGGCCCATCTGCATTCCAATAAAATGTGCAACAGTATCATCAATCTCTGTCTCCTTAAATTATTAGCTTAAGATACTTGAAACTTGCTCTCTCAAGTATAACTTATGCATCGATCTTCATTTTCACCTCCATCTCATGTGTAACGTCACTAAAACTGGCATATGTATTATTTCTGTGTCAAAATAAAAAGTAATCATTTATAAATTACAATTCAAATAAGGACTAAATCATTCAAATTAGTTTTTGACAAAAAAACATTGAAGGTTCAAATTACACTTGACAAACATCTCTAGTCATTCATGGGCTATCAAGCCCATACTCTCTATCTCTCTTTGGGCTATTTGAGGACAATGGACTCATTGGGCCTATAACTTTTAATCGATTTAGATACGTGGGCTTCGTACCAACTTCCGATCAACCCAGCAGTGCATATTCTTGCAGTTTTCAGTGAACTGCATGCAGTTTTTCCCGACGTTCGAATACATATTGATCTTGTGGGACCACCCAGCAGTGCATATTGATCGGAAACCATGGACTGCGCCGGTAGGGGAAGCCAAACCCCATGTTCCGGACCGGCGACGAGACGTTGCCGTCGCTGCCAAGCGGTCGCGTATTGCTCCATCTCTCACCAGGTTTCATATGCAATCCTATATGTATATCTGTATGAAGAATCTGCTTCCTTTATTACTTTTTATGGTTAATTCTAAAATACTTTTACAAAATTGTTTAGCATAAGAATTGTTTGCTCCGCAATAGTAATACTCTCTCTATTTCAATTCGTTTGTCTGGTTTTAATTTGGCACATAGTTTAAGCAAACAAAGAATTTAAACAAAGGATAGTAAATATACCAAAGTAATTTTTAATGTTGTGATCTTAAACATGGTAAAGTCGGAATTAAAGAGTTGCCGAAAAGGAAAAAAGTTACATATTTCTTTGACATAGACTAAAATTTAAAGCAAGACAGACAAATTGAAACAGATGGAATAGTATAAGAAAAGAGGGAGAAATTTATATATTTTGCGTTCAGGTATCCCATGGAAATGTACACAAGAAAGAGTGTCAAAGGTTGGAACAGCAAATGAAGCATGCCCATATTGTGAGTGATTTCCCTTTTACATTTTCTGATGAAGCTACTATGCAGGTAAGCAGTAAATAGACTTTTGATTATTGTATTGATTTTCCTATGGAAGTGCTTAGGTAAAATATGCTTGGTGATGCTTTCTAGGTGTGTGAAAAATGGGAAACAAGGTGTTCTTTCTTGATAGAACAGGGAGTTCACTGTATAGGAATGTGGACGTTTGAATGTAGCTGTGGTGCATCAACTGCTACACTGGGCTGCTCAAGGTTGCTTAATCTTTTCATGATAAAGTGTTCTAGTTTTGATCGCCCTAGCTAATTACAAGCCTTTTATTTTGCAGTGCCTTCTGTATTCTTTTGTTTGAACATTAGTTATTCCGTATTTGTATTCCTTCTACCTTTGTTCTTTTGTATATATTAGCAGTTATTTTTAATAATCAAGCTTAATATTTGTCAAAGATAAAGTTTTCTGCATCTTAGAATACATTTTGAGAATATTCTTTGCATTTGCCACGTCTTTCCAAAGTGTATGTACAATTTTATCTCTACTGCTATGCTGATAAAGCAATAGTACTTTTAAAATTGTTGTCTCATCCTTAAATTTTTGTTAGCAGGCTCATCAAAGACTGGAGCCTATCTAGTACATTGTGTCCTTGTAGAGGTAGTGTGCAGTGCTTCAGACGGTTAAGACATGAATACAATGCTTGTCTGAGTGCTAATTTAAACTAATATATAAATGCAGCGCCATCCACTCCGTTACCAAAGTTACTTGGTGGTTGGAAAGAATATTACAAATGGAGGTGCATTCCGCTGTATTCTCCTGTTTCTTTGCTACTTCACTGGGTAAGTTGGCTGCGCACAAACATTTATGAGTTTGTAGTAGCCATATTACTTGGGTAATATACTTCATTGCCTTTGTGTGTTGAAGTTTCTTCCATAGGGTCATTCCATTTAAGGAATATGAATTGTTTGTGAAGTTATTGAAAATGTCTTTGGTGAAATCAATTGTGAAACTCGCTGGCTCATTTGTAGTGCTATCTTTCTCTTGCTTTTTCCAGCCACTGACACTGTATTGGGCTATTAAGCTGGCAGTTCAAGGGAACCTTATTCCTGAAGTTAGTAATGAGCTACGCATACATTATTTAGGTACTCTCTTTTCTTCTGTCTTTGCGAAGAGGCTTTACCGACAAGAAACTCCCCCCAAACACACACTCTCTCTTGCTCTCTCTCTGTGTAGAAGTTGTTAAATGGCAATTAGAGCTAATTTATTCGTCAGAACCCTTACAGCTTCTGGAGATCCTATTAAATATGCGACACACACCACTGCTCACTCTTCATCCCCTTTGGAGCTAGTTTTCCATGGGCTCTTTGTTATGATACTAAATTTGGGCTCTTTCTCTTGTTTGAAATGTGAAGGTCCTGAAAAAGAGCTTCATCAGCTTGCAGTTTTCAGTGAACTGCATGCAGTTTTTCCCGACGTTCGAATACATATTGATCTTGTGGGACCTGCAGTTCCAGAGGAAAGGTTTGGTTGCTCACCTTTATTCATATTTCTGGTTTACTTACTTTTCACGGCAACTTCTAGTTAATTAGTAGGAAAGGAGGGTAAACTCATTGACCTCATTGTGAAATTGATGAACTATTACTGCACTTATAATCTTTTCATGGATGGAACATGGTTAGATTAGACAGACTTGGTTCTTGTTCTGCTGAATGGAAGTAATTAGCAATGTTAATTCTTGGGAGAATCTTAAATGCTGGAAAAGGGTGTCGTAAATTGATAGTTTCTGGAATAAAAAGTTCATGAAGAACATACAAAAGAAGGTTTAAAAGGAAAGATGAACTTGGGAGGCATCATATGTTTGATATAGCGCTCTTCGTTGGGCTCTATAAGCGGCAATCATCTTCAGTGAAATAATGACTGCTGCACATCTAATGGTTGCATATGATGCTAAAAGAAAAATTGTTAGAACAAGATCCTTGCCAGTTTACCCAGACAATATCCGTCATTTACCTTGGTATCCTGATAAATGGATTCTGTTAAGTTGTATAATACATCTCGTTCACACTAACCTCTTTACTTTCTTTAATTGCATCCCAAAAGTTTGTTGGTGTCTTGTTTACATTCGCAGATTATTTATAATCACATTGCTCTCAGTACCTTTAATAGATCATACTCTTTTGCTTGTTAATGATTAGGAATGGTGAGAGAATTGAACTTTGTGATTATGCTCACTGTACAGAGACCAACTGCAAGTGTAAATGTTCGTCTGAGAGTTTTGGCCCAACATCATTACAAAGTGAATCTTTAGCCATTGCGTTGAAGCTTCATAATGGTTATTATCATGATTTTTATAAAGATCTTATGAAGGTCTGTCAAACAGCATTTGTCTTTGCCATATGTTTCCTTCTTTTGTTGGTATTACTCAAATGTTGTAAACTTTGTCAGAGTACTCCTCCTGATCTAATTATTGCACTGAATGCTGGTGTCGCTGCTTACAGGAGCTGGCTACAAACCATTGTAAGTCTTTTAAACCGAATACTTAATTTTCAGTCTATCTGGTGCTTGGTACAATTACCAGGATAGATATGAAATTCATATGCAAGTCTTTACCTTTAGGATATTCTCGACAGTGTATTGGACCTTTCCAGAAAGCTAGACAGGTCTGGTATTGCTAAACCAATTTTCTTGTTGTTTTCTTTTAATTTTACATCCAGGAGTTGATAAAGGAGATAAAAGTTCCTGCATTTTTCTCTGATTACTGTGAAGAAGCTTGTAATCTGGCGACCAGTTGCATAAGCTCCGTGACTGGCACTTCTCCTACCATTCCTGTTAGTTTTTTCTTCTTTTCCCCCCATGTCGTCAACCATTTCTCTTCCAAATTTTGCTCTTAAACATGTCTACTGCTTCTAAGTCAATTCATTATATTGTACTTGTTGCTTTGCAGATCCAACTAAATCCTTTTAGGCAACCTCTTGCAGTGGAAGACAGTGCCCTGTTTCTTCCATGCTACTCAAATTGCTTCATCTTTGGGATTTGAAGTACCTTCTTGAGAGTGTCTCAAGAATGCAATGGCTTGACTCTGTTTCAACATCATAGCTGACTGAGGAGTATAATATTTAGACTAAGAAATGTACCCACCCGTGTGACCTAGTCGTCAATGAAGTTGGTTGATAATCATGGGTCTCAATTTCATTTCCCAACCAAGGCAAGAACATTAAGTTATTTTTCTCATTGGTCTAAGCCACAATAGGTAGCAAGTACTTCATGAAATTTAGTCGAACTGTGCTCAAGCTGTGCCTGATTCTGTATTCCGTGAGGTGATGCTAAAATGTGACCTCAGTCCAACTATGAGTTGTTGGCTTTTATGTATATTTATTATTAGGGAATAGAGAGTATCGAATAAAGCTACATGCAAAAGTATTTGTTTTAGTTCTTTCAATGTTGAGATAGATTATAAAATTCTCTTTTTGTATTTTGCCCTATAATTTAATTTTCGTCTACCACTTGCCCACATGGCCAACACATTTCAATGTATTTAATAACGATGCGTCGAATAATTAATAAAGAAAACAGTTGGTAAACATTAAACAAACTGGAACATGTACTCAAAAGTGAAAGTCAATGATGTGCTAATATATTTTACTTCACAAGTGCTATCTTTATAATATAGAAAAAAATTTAATTAATCTTTTCTTAGATTTAGTAAGGTGGACAATGAAGCTAAAATGGATGTGCTTATTGAGGAAAGACAAATTTAAACCATTTTTATAATGTTAAAAGATATATATAATGATAATATAAATATATAATTCTAAAAGGTAATATTAAACCTGTTTCAAATGGTAAAAAGGCAAATTCTAAATAAGTTATTTTTTTTTTGTTTTTGTTTTCGACTAAACGTCCACTTTCTTCTCATTAAACTAGTTTCGGCGTATGTGCAACGTCAATTTAAATATTATATATAAATAGTATTTGTTATTAAATAAATATAATATTCATATAAATATTAAATAAATACTATTAGTTTGGTGTAATAATTTAGTCTATTGTGAAACAACAAAGATGAGAAAATCAATTCAATTGCTTATAATATAGATATGTTAATAGTTTTTTAATACATAAAGTAACAATTTAGAGTTGAATAATTAGAAGTTAAATAACTAACTGATTAAAATTTAATGTAACAAAAGAGTCCTAAATATAAAAGGAGTAGTTTAATAGTTCCAACATAATTTTACTGAAATATTTTTTCTTTTTAAATTTGTTGTATTATATAATTTTATTAAGAAAATATTTGATAGTGAAAATTTTAAATAATTATTTACAAAGAATAGTCCTAAATCAAAAGTGAATTCTAAATATACTTCTAATCCAAAAGTGAATCCTCAATTAAATAAATAAAAGATTAAATAATAAATTAAGAAAAATAGTGAAAAGACCTGAAAAATAAGCAATTGGAATCATGAGGTCTTAACCAAGTGAATAATCACAAGTATTTATTGAGATCATAATCACGAGCATGAAATATTTATTTAGATTTTAATATAATTACTTATAATAAATTAACAATAACAAAAAAATAGGCGAATTTAATTTTCAACTTTACCTTCATGGTATAACTTTCGTCTAGTAAGAATCATATCTTTTTAAGATATTAATTGTCACAACTTCATTGATCAAGTCCTTCTCAGAATCCATTGCAAGATTGTATAAAATAAATTGTTGAAAAAAATAATAAGAACAATAATATATGAATTTATAACATTAAAAAAAATTAAGTTGAAGAAGTATTACCTTACTTGAGATATTACTGTACATGAATAGATGGAATTTGTGAATAGATGGAGATGTTAGAATTCTTTGTGTAGCGATTTTTCTTTATTGAATTTTTATTTATATTTAATATTATTAAAATAATAATTCTTAAAAAATGGTGAAAATACGATTTTGTCTAAAGATGAGTATTTTAATGAATGACAAAAAGTTCAACCAATATTTCTATGGGCCTTCACACTTTTAATTATCCATCCATAAAAAAACTCTCTTTCCTTTTTTTTTTTTGATAATTTTTTTGTTTTAATATACTCCTTCTGTCCATTTTTATTTTTCCCTTATTGACTTGATTTTTTTTTTTGATAATTCTTTTGTTTTAATATACTCCTTCTGTCCATTTTTATTTGTCCCTTATTGACTTGACACATGAATTAAGAAGTAGTTAATGACAGAGATAATTTTACCAAACCACTATTTGAATATAATAAATACAACGTCTTAAAAAATTAATAGGAAAATGACTATAATTAATGATTAAGATAAATTAGGAACTAAGTGTAAAATTAATTTTTGATTTCATAAACTGAATAAGTATTATTGGACATCCCAAAATAGTATATTGGACAAGTAAAAGTGGATTGAAGGAGTATATATATATATATATATATATATATATATAAGATTATAAAATTCAAAATTCTTCTTTATACCTTTAAACTCCGTATCAAAGTAAAACTAACTAAATAAATTAAAGCAGAGGAAGTGTACTTCACCAAACAGGGAATTAAATATATTACAAGTAATTTCCATATCGAGAGAGAAATGAGTTTGTAATAAAAAAGTGAAATAAGATAATTCTTGTTATCTAAGTTAATCTCGATAGATAAAGCTATTTGACACGCATTATTAGTGAAAGGTGAGAGCTATCTCATAAATTTAATTCATGCAAAAACTAATGAGACATTAAAAATAAAAAACAAAAGAAAGAAGAGAAAGACCTTATAAGAAATTTGACTCGTCTCGAATACAAAGTGATATGAGCAAAGTAATTTTGTCTCTATCATTCTTGTTCCCCATTTAAACATATGTAAAAACTCTTATGGGTCGTTTGGTTTAAATATAAGTTATGCTGAGATAAGTTATCCTGACAGTAGTTTTTTTAGTGTTTGGTTTGTTGCACTAAAAATAATATCCATAGGATACTTTCTCAACATAAATTGTTTATTTCCAAAAATAATCTTGAGTTTTTTTAACTATCAATTGCTAGAGCTTTAACTACTCATTCTTAAAGCAAAATATTTACCTTATTTACCTTAATTATTTTCTTATTTTTTGAATGAGGAGGATTCTTTTTTTTTTTTTTTGGGTTAATCAAAGGCGCATTAGTACTTAAACAGAGGTATTAGGATAAAAAGAAGAGTACTCTTCTTTACAATAATTTACAACATTTTGATCTTTTTAAAAATATTTCATTTGTTTAAAAAAATTGTTGTAAGAACTTTATACTTAGTTGCTAGCTAAAAACGTATGTTTGATAAAAGTGTGGTGCAAAAATTTAATTTTTTTAAAGAGAAGATAGTCAAATTCTTCTCCAGTCAATGTCTTTTTTTTTTCACTGCACCGAGTAGGCTCTTTTAAAGTAATCTGATGTAAGAATTCAACAAGGAAATTGCAAGTAATTAAACAAACCACTTTGCCTTTACCAAAATCTAGTCTTTCAATAGCAAAAATGTGATTATGTTAAGAATCGTGCAGCACAGCCATTGAAGGATTGGAGAAGAAGAAATAAGTTGAAGATAGAAGAAGAAGACAGTTGAGAGAAAAGAGAAATGTATTATTGATCCCTTGATCTGTACATTGTGTGTATATATGTACATAAGTGATGGTCCACAGCATTATCATGTGGCTCCCCACTATACCATTCCTCCCTAAATATCTTCTAACTATCTTTAACTAACTACTTAAGCAAGATATTAATTGATATTAACTAACTACTAACAGTGCATACTATTCTAACTAACTAATCATCACAGTTAAGTAATTAAGTCACTGATGATCTTTCAGTAGATTCCATGAAACTCATAATACATCAAGTCCGCCCCCTCAAGCTGAACACATTGAAGAGATTCAATAGTCCAAGCTTGTCCACCAAGAGTTCATATTGAGTCCTTCCAAGAGCCTTGGTGAACAAATCAACTTGCTGGTTTCTAGTATGAACATATGCAGCTTTGATGATCCCCTGCTGGATCTTCTCTCGAATAAAATGGCAGTCTATTTCGATATGTTTGGTGTGTTCATGGAAGACAAGGTTAGCAACTATCTGAAGTGCAGACTTGTTGTCACAGAAAACAAGTACTGGTTTGATCAGCATAACTCCTAATTCCTTGAACAGATTGGTAACCCAGACAACTTCAGCTATCAAAGTAGCCAAGCTTCTATATTTAGCCTCTGTGGAGCTTCTTGAAATTGTGGGTTGCTTCTTAGACTTCCAGGAAATAGGTGAATTGCCAAACTTTAGAATGAAACCAGTGATGGACCTTCTTGTACTTGGGCATGTTGTCGAATCTGTATCACAATATCCAGTCAACTGAGGCTCCTGGTTAGAGCCCATAAGTAATCCCTTTCCAGGCTCCAATTTGATGTGTCTGATCACTCACAGTGCAGCCTTCCAATATGACAGCTTGGGCTTCTGCATAAACTGGCTCAGCAGTTGAACTACAAAAGCTATATCTGGTTTGGTGATGGTAAGGTAGAGAAGCTTGCCTACTAATCTCTGATATCTGGAAATATCTTCATATAGACTGTCTGTGTCTGAATCATACTCAACACTAGTGAGTTTTTTAGTAGAATCCAGAGGTGTCATATAAGGTTTAGCATTCCCCAAACTAGCCTCAGCTATCAATTCAAGTGCATACTTTCTCTGATTCATTACAATACCCACATCAGATCTCATGAATTCAATGCCCAAGAAGTATTTAAGCTCACCTAAATCCTTGATCTTGAAGTGCTTGTGCAGAGTGTGTTTGGTCTCTTCAATCAGCCCAACATCATTTCCTGTAAGTAAGAGATCATCAATATAGACCTGTACTATCACCATTCCACCATCCCTCCTTTTGGTAAATAAGGAGTAATCTAAGTGACTTTGTGTATATCCAGAACTTAAGAGTGCTTCAGTTAATTGTGCATTCCATTGCCTTGAAGCCTGCTTAAGCCCATACAAAGATTTAACCAGTTTACACACAAGGTTTTGGTCCTTCTCAGCACTGAAGAACCCCTTCGACAGCTCTATGTAGACCTCTTCTAGTAAGTCACCCTGCAAAAATGCATTGAAAACATCCATTTGAAATATGCTCCAGTTCTGAGTAACGGCTAAAGCTATGATGGATCTCATTGTTGTCATCTTCACTACTGGGGAGAAAGTCTCTTGATAATCAATTCCCTCTATTTGACTATACCCTTTGGCTACCAGTCTGGCTTTGTATCTATCTACCTTACCATCAGCCTTGTATTTGATCTTAAACACCCATACAACATTCTTCCCTTTGGGCAATTCAACTATCCTCCAAGTTCTATTTTCTTCCAATGCCTGCATTTCTTGCTGCATAGGAAGTATCCATCTTTTGTCCTTGACTGCCTCCTCAAAGGTTTTGGGTTCTACATCTGCAGAGAACTCAGACAGATATACTTTATACTTGGAAGATATATTATCATAACATGCATAGTTACTTTGAGAATAGCAGTGGGATTTAGTTGTTTGAGTCACATAATCTTTCATCCAAATGGGAGGATGAGATGTCCTGACAGATTTCCTGATTGGAACACCTTCATTTCTCATGAGCTCCAATTCAGGTTGAGCATTGTCATTGTCATCAACATTTCTTCCACTAGAGATATCCTCTGGCAAGGTATCAGGTTGAGCACTCTCATTATCATCAACATGTCTTCCATTAGAAATGTCCCCTGGCAAAGTATCAGACATAACTGTAGGATCACTCTCCAAGTAGGAGTCAACTGCTGGAATAGGCACAGACAGTTCCCTATCCTTATCATACATAGGGAAGTCATCTGAAGTAGAAAGTGATTCTGCAGGGAATAATGGCTGCTGTTTGTTAAGTGTCTGCTTGAATGGAAATATGTCCTCTTTAAAAACAACATCCCTGCTGATAATAAACTTCTTTTGAGATAAACTATACAACAAATACCCTTTCTGTGTTGGTGAATACCCCATCAGTGCACAAGCTTCAGCTCTAGGAGAAAATTTATCTTGCTTAATCACTTTGGTTGCATAGCACAAGCAACCTATAGTTCTCAAATGATTAAGACTTGCCTTGTGTCCATGAAACTGCTCATAAGGAGACTTTCCTTTTAAAACTAGAGTGGGAAGTCTATTAATTAGATAAACAACAGACAACACACACTCTCCCCAAAATTTGATAGGAATGTTACCCTGGAACCTGATTGCTCTAGCTACTTCAAGAATATGCCTGTGTTTTCTTTCAACTACTCTATTTTGTTGTGGAGTATATGGGCAAATACTTTCATGAACTATGCCAAGAGACTTCAGTAAACCAGAACACTCAGCATTAAAAAACTCAGACCCATTATCAGTTCTTATTCTCTTAACATGCTTGTTAAATTGAGTCTTCACTAAAGTCAGAAAGGATTCTAGTACTGAAAAAATATTACTCTTTAACCTCAACAGATATAGCCAGCACATTCTTGAGTAATCATCAACTATTGTTAAAAAAATCTAAAACCATTGTGAGTAGCAATCTTATAAGGTCCCCATACATCCAAATGAATCAAATCAAAAATAGCCAATGCTCTAGATATACTAGAATGAAAAAATAGTCTAGTTTGTTTGGCAAGAGGACAAACAGAACATTTACTACACTCAACACTGTCAATAAGATGTCTATCCATGAACAAATGCTACAACACTTGAATAGAAGGATGACCTAGTCTATTGTGCCATAACAACTTCTCCTTTTCTGTACTGAGACTTTGTGTCATCAGCACTGTTGGGTTCTTCCCTTTGTCTTCTCCATACTGTAATGCTGTTGTAGGTAGATGATACAGTTCACCACTCTCCTTACCAATCCCCTTCACCTTTCTATTGAAGAGGTCTTGAAGCACAAAAAATTCAGGGAAGAAATTAACTGAACAATTTAATTGCCTTGTCAATTTAGACACTGAGAGCAAGTTGTGCTTAAATTCAGGCACTACCAGTACTTTGTCTAATACTTTTTCATCAATTGTTCTACAACAACCAGTATGTGATATTTGTGCACTCTCACCATTAGGTAAATGCACACTCCTATTTACACATCTAGATGCATAACATAGTTTGTCTAGCTTGTTTGTCTTAAGCTCACCTAAATCCTTGATCTTGAAGTGCTTGTGCAGAGTGTGTTTGGTCTCTTCAATCAGCCCAACATCATTTCCTGTAAGTAAGAGATCATCAAATATGACATGTAGCTCCTGAGTCAACTATCCAATTTTTCCTTTTGTTTTCAATATCAGTCTGTATGTTACCATTATTCACAGACAATGTAGTAAGTGTGTTAAGCATACCTGCCATATTAGCCATGTTCTCTGGTGCTTTGCTTGAGCTTGTGCCTGCTTCTTCCTTTTCTAGCATGTGCAGAATCCTACTGTATTGATTTAGAGTGAATGTTGGTTGTGTGGACATGAGTGAACCTGACTCAATAGTCTTCCCTTTCATCATATTGGCCACAGGAGCAAAATCATCAACTAAGTCCATCTCATTCTTGGTAGCAGTCACCTGATTCACTACATCTTGGTGTCTGTTGTTTTATACTGAATGAGCTGATACTCCTGATGCTCCTTGCTTCTTCTTAAACTTCCAATCAAAAGGATATCCATTCAACCTATAGCATTCCTCTCTCACATGACCTTGAAGCTTGCAATACTCACAAGTTTGGTCCCAATTCTTCTTTCTAGGCTGAAATTTTCTAGGAAAGTTTCCTTTCCCTACATATAGAGCAACCTGTTCTTGTACATTACTTCCTATATGCAAGCTAGCAGTCAGCCTCTGACTTCATCCGCCATAAACATGGCATAGGCCTTACTTACACTAGGCAAAGGAATCATCATTAATATTTGGCTGCGAGCATGAGCATACATTTCATTTAATCCCATCAGGAAAGCAAATAATCTCAAGCATGTAAGCTGATCTACATAGGTCTTAGAATTGTCACAATTGCATGAGGGTAGAGACACCAGTGCATCAAATTCATCCCACAGTAACCTTAGTTTCGAGAAATAAGCCGAGACTGATATATTACCTTGGCTAATTGTGCAGATTTCTCGATGCAACTGATAACCTCTAGATCCATCAATTTTATCAAACCTTTCCTTCAAGTCAGCCCACACCATTGCTGCATTTGTTGCATAGACAATGCTACTCAGCATTGTTGCATAGACAATGCTACTTAGCAATTCCTTCGACACAGTGTTCATAATCCAAGCCAATACAAAGGCATTGCACTTTTCCCACTATTCCTCCATTTCTCCTCTATAATCTGCCCTTTTGCATGTCCCGAGCACAAATCTAAGCTTGCTCTTAGCTCGGAGATTAATGAGCATGGATCTACTCCAAAATGAGTAGTTCTTTGTCCCTGTGAGTTGCACAGAGGTGAGAATACTTCCTGGTGTATCCGAATTGTGAAGGTATAATGGGTGATTTCTCCGTCTTTTGACTTGATCAAGTGTTTCAACCTGTTCTACAGTACCAACAGTGGCATTAGTCACAGAATCCACCATCGTCGTCATCGATTGTGAGGTAATCCTTCGTTCTTCTGGTCCTCTGCGAATGTTGATCGATCGAGTCTAAGATTTCACTCCCGCTCTGATAGACTTGCCTTGTGTCCTGCGAATGTTGATCGATCGAGTCTAAGATTTCACTCCCGCTCTGATACCATATTAAGAATCGTGCAACACAGCCATTGAAGGATTGGAGAAGAAGAAATCAGTTGAAGATAGAAGAAGAAGATAGTTGAGAGAAAAGAGAAATGTATTATTGATCCCTTGATCTATACATTGTGTGTATATATGTACATAAGTGATGGTCCACAGCATTATCATGTGGCTTTCCACTATACTATTCCTCCCTAAATATCTTCTAACTATCTTTAACTAACTACTTAAGCAAGATATTAATTGATATTAACTAAATACTAATAGTGCATACTATTCTAACTAACTAATCATCACAGTTAAGTAATTAAGTCACTGATGATCTTTCAATAGATTCCATGAAACTCATAATACATCAAGTCTATAGGCCAAATAACAGAACTTATAATGAGTAACTCATCTACCTAAGGAAATTTTATTTTAAGTTGACATGGTGATTTTGAATGTGTAATTGAAGTAAGCGAAGCTTCATGTCACAATCCAACCCCGTGGGCCATGACTAGTGTCCGGATTGGGCACCCAAGCACAATCACAAAGTCGAGTTGCAAACAGAAGACTTATACCGACACAAATATCAAATACTGCCTCAGATTCTATCAAACACATCCCCGAATATAACAGAAGCCGACAAGGCTATGTTTCAAGTTTATAATTCTTAATAAAATTTTGGCAGAGTTTCCTTTGTTTTACGGACTATCCAAAATAACCCTACACTCAAAAAATACCAACAAAGGCCACATAGGGCCAACAAAATAACATATATACATATGTGGGCCGACAAGGCCGCCATGGCGGGTGAAACCGCCCAACACACATATCATACAAGTCTAATCGAATGGACTTGGCACAACCCACACACATATATTCACAGACCTCTAAATAAACTGACAGAATCATAGGACAGGACAGGGCCCTGCTGTACCCCTAAACAAATATATACAATGCAATGAACGAATATATACCAAAAGTAGGCTCCAAAATAGGAGGAGCACTCCAAATAGAAGAAGGGTGTCCTAAACCGATGGATCACCAAACTGTGTATCGGTACCTGCGGGCATGAAACACAGCCCCCAAAAAAAAGGGGGTCAGTACGAAATATGTACCGAGTATGCAAAGCAGAAGGTACAGAACAAAACCTGAGTAATAATCAAAACAGAAGTATAGAAGGTAAATACATATCCAAAAATATTAAAATGTTTACTTTCAAAATACAAATCATGCATAGGGCACAGGAAATATGGTCGCCCGCCAACAGAAGTATAGAAGGTAAATACATATCCAAAAATATTAAAATGTTTACTTTCAAAATACAAATCATGCATACGGCACAGGAAATATGGTCGTCCGCCGGTCGATGGCGCCATAACACAGCATAACACCAGAAAGTTTTAAATCTCTGAATCCCCATCACATATCACAACACAGCATAACGCCAAACACAGCATAACACCAGAAAGTTTTAAATCTCTGAATCCCCATCACATATCACAACACAGCATAACGCCAAACACAGCATAACACCAAACACAGCATAAAGCCAAACACAACATAACACCAGAGTATATCATAATACACACGACAACCAACCAACCCAGGAACCGACGAACAATATCATAGTAGTAAGCACAAGCGGAGTACTGAGTAATCATATGCATAAAATCATTGTCATAAATCCAAAAGATAAGTAAAATAGTCATATTGGAAATCGAAAAAATAATTATTACATATTCTATAAAAAGTTATCAAAATTGCATAAAAGGGAATCGCGGGACCCATGGATGGGTGCAGACCTGAGCTGGCCTAGCCTATGGAGAACATAATCATCCTAGATCATACAAGCTCCTACGAGAATTTCAAAGCAATCCGAGCTTTTCTGTAAAAGTTATAGGCATTTTTAGTTTTAGAATCGTTAAAAAATAAGTGATTTTAAAACTAATCAGCTTTCATATACCCTTTGCAACTTATGAATTCCAAGGACATAAGGATTAATATTATGACATATTAACACAAGAATACTAAGGAACAAATGCGGATTATAAACATGCTCTGATTGCGAGAATAGAGTTTCCTCGAGGCTCATATCATAGCTTATTTTAACTAAGGCATGCCGAAAAGGAAGGTGGTTTTACATACCTCAAACGCTCTCCAATATAATCCAAACACACGCTAAATCCAACTTACGCTTTGGGCTGCCCAAGGTCTACAAACATGCCAAAAAAAAAAGGTTGCTTTACATACCTCATACGCTCTCCAATATAATCCAAACGCACGTTGAATCCAACTTACGCTTCGGGCTACCCAAGGTCTACAAATAAGTCATAAAATGCCAAACATTAGCTAAAGACTTT